>PDGT01000159.1:0-28846 GCA_003671415.1 Megathymus violae | reverse complement strand
TTGCATACATTTATGTCGAACATCTGAACGCCTATTACAAGTAAGCACTGCTTTTAAATAATATATATGTCGGAGATGGTCATTAGTATCGACGTGAAACGAAACTCAGCACGATATCCGAGTGATGGCAGCACCGCCGCGATGACGTCGATACTCGGCTAGTGAGTATTCTAGCTACTACTACTACTACTAGATACTCATCTGAAGTGTTTGTTAACAATTAATTAAAAGTGTTAAACGATTATACGCCCACGCTATGTTCAACAATGCTGCTAAAACTATCGGCATTGCCGACATATATACATATATATATATAGTATAATAGGTTAGGAGCCGAAGAGCAAGTGTGTAATCTTCTCTATTTATTTATTTATTAAATATTGTCCTCAACAAAAATACATGTACAAACATCTTACTAAACTATGTGCAACTAAATAAATGCAAACAAGTATTTTCATTTATACAAGACCACAGCATGCGTGGTAAATAAATGTGCATAAACTAATATAAAATCTTAAAATATATAAAGGCAACCACCAGATGTCCCTTGAATATTAATCTCGAACTGTGCGGTTGGTATTACTGAACCTTACTTCTGAATGTATCTCTCCACTAATTTGAGAGGTTTTTAAAGCTAATTTATTCATTTACCAATTATTCAAAATTTGTGAAATTGATTCTTTTATTAATTATCACCATTGTTTCCATGTTCGTAAAGATATTTCGCACAATAATCCTGCACATATGGTTTACACTCAGACAGACTTCAGTAAGGCATTTGACAAATTTTTACAGATGGTTTACCAGCAGAAAAAAATTAATCCTTTTTTCCACTAACATGGAGGGCGTGTTCATTCAAAAATTACTCATTAATTTGAAATGGCTTCGGATATTCTGTCCCAATGGGGAATTCCTGTTACGTCATTCAAGGATAAAAAGGATATAAAAGGAATACAAATAGTCAAAAATTTTTCCTTTTGCATAGAAATTTTCAGTATAACCTAGCTCAAATTCAAATTCAAAATAATTGAATCATTTAGGTATACTGTAAATACACTTATGCACGTCATTTTTTGCTTTTGTAGTAAAAGCTTCGAAAAGCTTTCGAAAGGGGGCTTTAGCATTGAAGAGAAGAAACTGCGAAGGAAACTCTATAGCACATCTGTTACAATAACATAAATGACAATTAAAAAAGTAGTCATTAATATTATTACTGGTATTATTATCTATTCGTGAAGGCTGCCTGGCTAGCTACCACCCTCCTACTTGAGTCAGCCGCCAAACGACTCGTCGTGTTCCGGCTGGGGGCTTGAGAGCAAGTAACTTCTTTGTAACCTTCTTCTCATTTCCTGGCCGACGACACATCAGTTGCTTCCTTTGATTTTGAGGATGTCCATGGGCGACGGTGACCACTTACCATCAGGTGGCTCGTCTGCTCGTTTGTCGGCTATTAACATAAAAAAAAAATTAAAAAAGTAAGTTTTAACCTACGCAGAACTGGTTTCGACACTTGATTCCTGGCGTCCTTGTCATTCATTAATGCATCTTTAACACACCATCCATTACGTGTAACTCGTATTTTAACGCGTCGCTTAAAAGATCCAATGGGTAGCTCTCGTATCAACTTTGGAACCTCATTGTAAACACGAACTCCGAGCCCGAGAAAAAGAACACTGTGCCTTTGGAAATCATGGTGAACTCTCAGGTTCCTCACACGAGTTTCCCCGAGATGTTTTCCTTCACCGAAGTGAGTGATAATTAATTGACAACACGCGCATAATTTGAAAAATAAAAGGTGCTTGCAGAAATTGTATTTATGCTACCGTTGTATTCTTATAATATATAAATATCAGGTTGAAATGAAATAGCTTTGTTGTTGTTTGTATGTCCGTTTGAGGTAGTGAGCGGATCCATGTACTGCCCTGACATCGTTCAAAGAACTGATTTAATATCTCCCAAAAATATGATTTACTACTTCGAAGAACTTCGAACCGAATACTGTCTGCCAGTGGTTACAACACTTTTACATATTAGTTAGGCTAACAGTTTGTCGTAAGTTTGTTCGTAACTAAGTTTGCCTTTTCAGGCAAACGCAGCATGCGCTAATTAATTTGGAGTAATTTAAATCGGATGCAGTTTTTATGCGTGGTGGTCTAATCTTACCTTTTTTAAAATGATGAAGCTATGCTGATAAAACTTCATTGCAAAATAAACTAATTTCTTTCGTCAAATCAGAAATACTTAATTAGCTTTAAGTTACTAATTACACACAATGTTTCTATAGTTTGTTACACAGGGGTTAATTAATTAATTTTATCTGTAATAACACAGGTTTGCCTACAAGCTGTGCCATTATAATAGGCAACGTTTGTTCCGTAATTTAATTGTATATAATTTCTGTATTTACGCCTTATTGATTTTATCCATGAAACACAGGGCCAGGTTTTAGATGACAAACAATTTACCACGCAAAATTGTTTATCATCTAACACCTGTGTTGTAAAAGACAAAACCAAACGTTACTTGCTAATTTTCATCGGGTGTTAATAACATCGTTCCGCTCCGACTGCGTTCGCGTTGAACAATTTATTATATTTACATGATAATAGAATACGGAATAATGTGTCTTTAAAATGGTAAAATAATTTTTGAAATAGGTGCTGTAGTTCCGGAATTTACTCTATTTATAATATTAATATAGACTAACATTTTTGTAGTGAAATATATTAATGTTAGCGCATAAAGCGGCGCAGGAGTGTTTTTTCTTCCGACTTGTTTTACAAATGTAAATTGTTCTGACTGAAAACTTATTATTATGAAAATAAAATATCACACCGGTGAAAGAAGTTTCAAATTCAAATTCAAAATCATTTAATCATATAGATATTATGTAAATATACTTATGCACCTCATTTTTTGCTTCTACTACCGTTTCAAACATTGAGAAGAAGAAACGAAAAAAGAAACTCCTCAGCAAATCTTGTAAAAGAACACATGGCATTTACAGAGTAAGATTAAACCTGTGCGGAACCGGTTTCGGCACTATTAATCCCTGGCGTCCTTGTCATTAATATATTCATCTACACTATAATATCCTTTGCCTATAAGCTGCATTTTAATGCGTCGCTTAATGCGTTTCAAAATCGATTTAGTAGTTTCAGATATTAGTTAGCTACAAACCTTAAAACTTTTAATGTTAGTATATGTTAATTTATGATATTTATTTATGCTATGATACGCGCGGCAGAACCGATCTACTCGTGTGTAAACAATAACAACATAACGTTGTGAGAAACTTTCCATTGACGGTGGTATCGGTTGAGGAAACCGAGGTCTCGGCAGCTCCAACGGGCTGCTCACACACACACACACACACACACATTACATTAAAAAGAAAACTAGCGGTCGAGGATAAATTTATCTTTCCAGTCAAACATTTTTTCGTATTTTTTTCTAAACGCAGTGTATATATATTTCTGTTGTACATAATTTTATTCCATAATTATTTATGTACTGCTTAATGTTAATGAAAAGTTCCATGGTAATCGTTAGTTCCACGGTAGTGCGCGTATTTTCTGACGATTTTTGTAGATTTGTGATTTTAGGGACGATACGTAAGTTGTATAAATCATTCATTTATTGTTAATTACAATTACAAAAGTGCTAGGTGCAGATAACGAGTGGCCAGCAAAAATAAAATTACTTAGACAATATTTAATGATTACAATTATGGGTTATAACAAATAATAACCGTAATTACCTGTAATAATATATTCGGTATAAGTGTAAATTACTTAATAATTGTTTACGATGATGTCGTGCTTCAAATATTCGCTTGAATAAAAATGTCGTGTACTAAGTTTGTTACCCGGATTTAAATGAAGAACTTCTTGAGAAAACTGAATCGCCCGTTAATAACTGTATTCATTTCATTTTAAATTTTCACAAATATAACCGTATTTCGTACTATAGCTGCCAACTCAAATGGCATAAAATCGTCAGAGGTGTAACTGTGAGATTCTCTTGGTTTTTCGGAATGTTTGCACCACACATCGCAGATACCGCGTTCCTCTAGTAGTCTGAATGTCTGTCTGCCGCCACATAGTAGTGTGTGTTTCCGTTACACTTTTTCTGTTCAAGCAACACTCCTTGTTAACATTAGCTTTCTAATGCATGGAGCAAATATTTTTTTAAAAACTACTTCGGGATAATTTTCTGTAAAGTTCTTGGAGTGGACTAGTATTGTTTATGTAATTTTCATCACAAATTTAAAATCGTGTACGTATGTATATATGTATTATTTATGTATATTTTTTTGGAAATATATGTCGGTACTTGTTTATTATGCTTATTTTATTATATACTAGCTGTGCCCGCGACTTCGTCCGCGCTATATTTAACAAAAAAGTTATTTGGTAGAAATAAAAGTAGCCTTAGTTACTCCCTATTACATCAGTTACCTGCCAGTGAAAGTCCCGTCAAAATCGGTCCAGCCGTTTCAGAGATTAGCCGGAACAAACAGACAGACAGACAGACAGACAAAAATTGTAAAAAATGTTATTTTGGTATATGTACGTATATACATTCATATGCATGTAGTAAAAAGCATTTATTTTCATATTACAAACGGACTCTCCAATTTTATTTATTAGTATAGATGAGTACTAGTATTTATGACATAAAACGGTAAATGTTTATGTATTCGTTTCATTATTATTACTTTCTTGCTAGCCTACCTCACATTTTCACCATTATGGGTAAGGGTCAACTGGGAGAGAATGCCATTAGGCGTTAAGTTCGCCCTTGTAATCGCTGTTTCAAGACGTTCATAAATAAAAAAAAGTTTTAAATAACTTGAATAATTTCGTATAGACCGGCTTATCACGAATTAACTTTTATTTCAGTTTGAGACAAAGGTAACGTGATTGATTTCTCATGACTTTAAAAAGTTTTTGATTGTAAATATCCATTATAAATCTCTAGAGTATCGTGCATGAATTGTGCCCTTCTGTTAGTACGCCTCCAGCGATCTGAGTGTTGTTAAACTAGTTTTATAATAATTACAGAACAAGTTCTGAGCAACAACTTAATAAAATAAGGTCCATTAGCTACTATTGCTGGTTTGGTTAAAACCTGAGTTTAATAAATTTTTTAAAGAAAGAAAAGAGATTGAATTTTAAAATTATAAAAAAATATGTTTAAGCCCCTCAGTCTTTATGATCCATGCATTATACAAAGGGGTTTTATTTACATCAAAACTTATAAGCAAAACTTAAATTAGTTCGACCACCGGACACCGAACTGTATACAGAACGGCCCGCCACCCGATGGTAAGTGACCGTTGCTATTTTTGGGCAGCAGTAAATCCGTATTCTCGCCAGTCTTCTAAGTGAATCACCGACCAAGATATGGCGTATTGTTTAAATTATCTTATGGGAAGTTCGGCAGCCTTGTGTGCGTGTAGACTGAGGGAACTTTATAAAAAATGTTTCAAATTATTCGGTACTAACATGCAAACAAAAACAAAAGTGTCAGTAAATATTTGTTGAAACTTAGTGAACTTAAAAATATAAAAACTGAGTTGAAAATGTTCAAATGTTTCTATCTGGATCTCGTCTGAAGTTCTATAAGATAATTTACACCGATGTTACTTATACTGAGGTGTTTACTAAATGTTCCCATGGTCATGGTGATAGGCCACTCCGAAACCTGGATTAACTACGTGAGCAATCGTCTTATACGTAATTCGTACAGTGTAACTTTAACAAAAGGGCCTTCCCACGTTGTGAGACAGCTGCAGTTCGCGTTGGTAGGTATGTGGTACGGTGACCACATACGTCAGCGCGACCCAAGGCCGTGAGATGGCAGTGATGGAGCAACTGGACAGACCGGTCACTGCTTTGGTGTTTGGAGATTTTATTAATAGAATAGTATAATATTTATTCACAAACATCACAAGTTATACAACTTATCACATTGGTACTGCCCCAGGTTTTAGTATTCTTTTTATAAAACTTAACAAAATAAGTTATAAGTTAATGACGGTGGATAATAATTGTGAAAGATTATTTTTAAAGTCATTTTTGGATGACGAAGTTGTTGGAACTAAATATAAAGTTTGACATCACAACCTTGGCTGCATTTTTACTGTTCCCTTTCTCTGTAGAATGTAATCTTCTTCGAGCATTTTAGCCTAATGTTTGTTCTTGTTTTTGGTGTGACTAGTATGAATGATATAATCCTTTTTTTTTCTAAGTATCTTTACTCGATAACGCATTAAAGTTGAACAGGTACTGAAGTACAGTTACACGTGTTGTAAAGGATTTCCCTCCCGCCCGAGTCACAGAGGGCAAATGTCTTGACGCGTCTGTGACTCACTTGTTCAGTAAACACCGGCAACCATTCCTACGTTTCAGATAGATGCGTAAGCAGTTGTTTACCGGTTGCCATCACCGGCGCACGTTGAACTCTCCGTGTCATAATATGTGTCCAATCCTCGAGTGAAAATGTTAAAAATTGTGATAGTGAGCCTGTTCCAAGTGGTCTTAGCTCATAACATTCTAAATGGAAGGCCTTATTTTAGGATGAACGTCAATACTGGTCGACAGTTCTACTTCAGAAATCCTGATTATAAAAATCTTGAAGGACGCAGTCAGAACACGCAATTGATGACTGAAAATTATAATTACTTTAGGCCGCACTTAGGGCAAAATGAACAAAATATTTATCACCATGAAATATCTAATTATCAACCATTATTTAACGATAAAACTGCAATAAGAAACAATGAAAACATAAATGGCCCTGAAACGGATAATTACAGAGGACGGACTGATAGCCACGAACAAGCTTATGTAAGTAGTAAAGGGTACAATCCTGATCGTGGGTATCGAGAGAAAGAACAGTATAAAGTAAGTAACGAAGAAGATTCGCCCAACATTAATCAGGATTCACGGTCTAATACACATGGTGTTAATTCTGATTTCGGCAGAACTGAAGCTAACTTAGAAGCCAAGAATCACCAACAAATGGTACAAAAACGAGTTCGAACTAACCAAAACTCGACTGATAACAGAGATGCTTCTAGGAGTACAGATCAATACATTGAATTGACAACAGTACCAGTAACGCTAATAATGTCTGTAACTCTAAAAACTAATCGTAACGTTAATGGTCGTTTAGCGGATTCTGGAACGGAAACTGAATCTGTGACTTTTTCTGGAACGGATAAACAGAAACATGATGCATTGGATAAAACGACGACGGATAATGAAATCAGATCTTACACAAACAAAACAGTTTATAAGAACGAGGGAGATAGATGGGTATGGGGTGTAGTTACTAACGGCAGTACAACTTCAGCTACTGAAATGGTGTTACGAGATGATTTGGACGACAGAACTTCTTTAAATGGTGACGGATGTCCCAATGGACAAGCCAAAGTGAAGGGCGTGTGTACTTCGACGCATGATGAGAAATAATAGATACGAATTGTTTCATATAATTACACAAATAATGTATGCTTCAAAGTTCGTATTGTATTTGAAGCACATTAGTTGACAATAGCATCATAGTCAAACAGGTGATAGTTTTTAGTTTTTCAATTGGCAACACAATTTTTACAATATTTCATATTCATTGTGTAAGAAGGACTTCCGTTGAATTTTAAGTTTCTACTTGTTCTGATGATTATCTACTGTGTATTGCAATTAATTAATTAAAAAAATATTTATTTATGTAAAAACGAGAAATATGGCATAGTAAATTCCGGTAGGTTTGAGTGTGTAGTATTTTATTTGGTTTTTCAAATATGTTAAAAAGAGATAATTCATTCGTTAGAAATATTTTTAATACTACTTGTTTAATAATGTATGGTTGTATCATTGTGTGTATTTTTCTCTTATTTAAGACGAAATTATTACATGTCCTACTGTCTTGTAAAATTAATCATTCAGAATTATAAGTTCTTTAAAGTAGTTAAATAGATTAAGAGTTACGGTATTCCTAACAGCGGAATAGTTTGTTTATATCAACCTAAACGACTCAGGGGTTTATGTAGTTTAGCCATTATATAATATAGATATGAACCTCTAGACTAGGGATGTACGGATACGAAACTATTTCGGATTATTCGATTGTTTCGGATAATTTCGCTTACGGGTAATAGATGATTTACGATTTGGAAAAAATATATAATGTATTTACAGGGTAACAGTTTGACTTTATTTCTAATTATTATAATCACAGAAAAAAACAATAGCCTTAAAAATTTCATAATAAAAGCTGTCTAATTTGAGAACTTAAATGAGAGGCTAATAATGTATCGGCTCGGCCGGCGAAAATCCGTCATAACGTATTTTATTTATACTCTGCCGCTATAAGAAATTATCCAAAACTTTTTTATCGGATTCGGTTACGGTTTCTGATATATTTTTACTTCGGATATCCGATAGTTTCGGTAACGGTTACGGAGCTCCATAACATCCTTGTTCTAGACGATATAATTAAGTTGAAATATTTATGAGCTAACAAAATCGTAATTTATTCTTGTGTAGATTTATGAATATTCCAGTTAAGTAAATAATGTGATACAGAAGGCCGTTTATAACTACCATTTCCTTCATACTAGTAAACAGGAGGGCTCGTTAATGTAAATTTATTAAGTATTAGCCGTGTGTAATTTTAGTTTTTGGAGATTTAATGTTAGCTATTTGATAACAAGACATTGCGGATTGTACAGATTTTAGAATAACACAGACATTCGTGGCGTATACGTTGTTGGTTCGTACGTAGTTCGGCCGCGACCGTGGTGTTCACGACTGGGCCGAGTGGGACTCCGCGTTGGAGCGCAAACCATCTTTAGTTGGTCACAGACGTGGACGGACTTCTCTGTTCACTATTTGACTACTTGACTACAATTAGTCTGTCGTTCATTCGTCACTTTCATCGATAAAAAGAATAATGTGTGTCGAATGCAAAACTTTACGACACCGGTCCCTATCTTGTCGATTGGTCAATCTGTCAAACATTCCATCAAGTTATGGACCTACTGAGTCTAGATATCAATTCTATTCGGTAGATTCGTCCAGCTGTCACGGTGTAGTGGACACGTGCTGTTCAATACGCGACAGACACGATTGAAAACTAACGATCGCGGTTTCCTACATTTTGTCAGGTTTTTAGTACTACTGGTAGGTTTTTTAACGTAATTTAAAAACGATATAATATTCTTAGCAGTACGGGACTAAATCGATAATAATAAGAATGTCATTAAAATCCCGAGTATTTTAATTGGTGAAATTTTTAAATTACGTAATGGAAAATCAAGCAGACTTTTGTAAATCAATTCTAAACAAATATAAGACGAAACCGAATTGACTATTGAAACGTGCAGAGTTTCCCCGAACACGTTCACCACAAATATACATAAGTGTCTCACAAATATAAGACAAGCGCTCATCGTCTTATATACTAGGTGGTCGGCGGTGACTGTCCGCCGTCGTTTACTTTTAACGGACGTCACTTTACTGCTAACAATATAATTGTCATTCGTTCTAGAACATTTTATTTCACAGTTATATTTGTTTTTTGTAATGGAAACAAACAGTTCCTTATATAATCTTCAGCTCAATGGAAGTTTTTTGTACATGCATTTTTGGATGAAATTGTAAATTTTTTTACTCGTGAATTCCAATACAATTCAATATTTATTTATTTACAGTCAATTGAAATCGATTCGGATCACGATGAGCGGAGTTAATACTTAATGGCATTCTCCACCAATTAAGCCTCCGAGATGAGAACTTGAGATAGGTGATTAATAAAAAATATTGTGTGTAAATATTTACAAATATTATGTACATTAATCTATATATAACAATATAAAAAATGTATAATATTATAAAGTCATATTTACTTACATATATACTATACCGAAAAATGAGATATAACATAAATAAAAAGGAATTTTCTTCAATGAGGTTATCATTTGAACCGAACACATAATATTCGCGCACTTGCTTTATAAGAGTACACAGAAGTGGAACTTATATGATTTATACGGTAATAGTGCCTAAAATATAAATGAATTTTAGAAAAAAAAATGTATTGTATAGAAAAAACATAATTCTTCAGGTCGCACGTACCTACGTAATACCTTGTCGTGCGTATCGCAATCGTACTGAAAATTATTATTTAAATACTTTGGATCAATTGCAGTGTGTAATATGCAGTGAAATGCAAAAAGGACTTTGGTATCCTTTTACGAATGCGGATTCACGTTAGCTAGTTGACGATATACAGAAATTTGGTCATAGTTACACAAACCGAAAATGTTAGGGAATCAATTATTTTGTAAGCGCTCATGCTTTTTAAGAAGTTTCAACCTATAATCAGAATTGCACTTGGTGGCCTTCAAGTATTCCAGTATATAGTGAGTTACAGTGTATTGTCAATAGCCAAACCCAAATTTTTTACAGACCGGCATAAGGGGATGACATTATCATTGTAATGGAAGGATGGCAGAGAGTGGTAGTCCACTTTAGACGGCATCCACCAGTACAGCTTGATATTTGGAAGAATTAACAGTAACTTAATTATGACACGGCCCATTATATATAGTTTCAATAGTGTGGAGATAATCAATATCAGGTTGCACATACAGCTGTAGATCATCAGAATACAAATGGTACGAATAGTCGATAATGGAGGAGTACGAATTTATAAATAACGAGATGATAATCTGAGATAGTATACCGTCTTGCGGTATGTCAATGTCAAGATTAGCCCATTCAGAACATTCCTGCCCAGCACTAACTGCTTTTTGGTTAACCGAAGAAAACTGAAAAAATCATTAAACTGTGCAACATAAATTATGTGTAATGTTAATCTGAGTCATATTTGCTGTTGATAGCAACCGCTTGACCCACATTGTGCTGGACCAATTTTAATGGTATTTTAACATTTATAAAAAAATAATCAGTATTTATAAAAAGGTGAATAAGAATTTTGAAGGATTATCGTGAAAATATCAAGTTTTTGGATTATGAACACATTCACCTTCAAAGGGCTCTGAAGTACATTCTGTATGAAGGATTTCCCTCGCGCCCGAGTCACAGAGGGCAAACGTCTTGACGAGTCTGCGATTCACTTGTTCAGTAAATACCGGTAATCGTTTCTACGTTTCAGATAAATGCCGTAAACAGTTACTTATCGGTTTCCGTCACCGGCGCACGTTGAACTATCCGTATCGTAATATATGTCCAGTCCTCGAGCGAAAATGTCAAAAATTGTGATAGTGACTTTGTTCCAAGTGGTCTTAGCTCAAAATTTTTTAAATGCAAGCCCTTATTTTAGAATGAACATCCATACTGGTCGCCTGTTCTACCTCAGAAATCCAATTTATAAAAATCTTGAAGGACGCAGTCAGAACAGGCAAATGACGACTGAAAATTCTAATTATTTTAGGTTGCATTCAGAGAAAAATGAACAAAATATTTATCATCACGGAAGACCTAGTTATCAACCATTATTTAACGAGAGAACTGCAAGAAGAAACAATGAACACATAAATACGAATAGCCCTGAAATGTATAGTTACAAAGGACGGACTGATAACCGCGATGAATCGTATGTAAGTAGCAAAGTGTACAATTCTGATCGTAGGTATCGTCATATTAATGCTAACCGAAAGAAAGAACATTATAAAGCTATTAATGAAGAAGATAGGCTCAACACTGACCAGGATTCACGGTCTAATACATATGATTTTAATTCTGATTTCGGCAGAAGTGAAACTAGCTTCAAAGTCAATAGTCACCAACAAATGGTACAAAAACAGGTTCGAACTGACCAAAACTCGATTGATAACCGTAATTTTTCCATAATTACAAATGATTACATCAAATTAACAACTGAAAATTTAAAAACTAATCGTGACTTTCACAGTCATTTACCGGATACTGACATCGCAATTGATAGTGTGACTTTTTCAGCCGTAGTTAAAGACGATACATTGGGTAAAATGGCGACTAATAATAAAGTCAGAAATAAAAAAGACACAGTTAATACTTATAAGAAAGACGAGAGAGATAAGAGTGTAGTTACTAGAGCAAGTACAACTTCAACTACTGAAATGGAGTTACAAGGTTTAGAAAACCGATATTTGTTCTATGGAGAAAAATGTGTCCAGGGAAAAGTCAAACTGTTGGGAGTATGCACATCGACGCATAGTGAAAAATAATATGAATTGTTTCATTGAATTACATAACAAATGTTAGTTTCAAAGTTCGTATTGTGTGCGAAGGACATTAATTGAGAATAGCATCGTAGGTTAATAGGTCATAGTTCTGTTTTTTCAAATTTGTAGAACTTAAATGGAATTGTAATTTAATTTTGCGTTGCTTTTAATTGTATGTAAAATCCAAGAGATTATATGTTACCGGTAAACTCCGACTTTAGTTAGGTAGGTAGAAGTAGACTTTTTATGTGTTTTTATTAACATTCCGACCCAATTACGTCATGATTACCGCGAGGCTTCGGTGCCGAGGAGAAACTCTTGACAGTTTGAAGTAGTTGAGTAAGTTATGAGTGACGAGATCCCTCATTGCACCCCGGTTTGTTTTGATCTAAACCTAAATTTCGCAATAAGCAATTTCGCGGCTCCTGTAGTTAGGAGGATAAATTGATCCGTCGCCTTCGGATTTTATAATAACATAACAGCCATTAAGATATTTTAGAGGAGTTTGTGTGTCTTCTTGGATTTGCCACTAATATCTAAACTATCCACACGTTCATAGCATATATAGATTACCGTTAAGTAAATAATTATAATTAAAGGTCGTTTATATCATACCCACGCCATATTACCACTTGTGAATGGAAAGGCTTTATTTATTGTCGTATGTATTCTGTGATATTCGCTATTTACCAGCCAAAAATCCACAACGAAGTCACTTTTTGTGAAACCAATAAAATATGTAGGGTTTTTTCAGTTAAAACTACTCATCACTTTCAAATAATATAATTACGTTTGAACAAAAATTAAGAACAGAATGGATCTTAACCTTCGAAAAATGAGCTTTTATGGGTTTCGATTAGCGCAGCTACCGACCTTTATGTCATTCAACGGAGACGGTCAGTACAATACAAGCCAATACGATAGCCAGATTAATTTACATTTAGCATTAGAAATAGTTCATATTCGTTCATATTTTATAAACATGAAATTGAATTACAATCCTAACACTGGGTTGTTGTTAGCGTACAATATCACGAATAACCGTATCATATAAAAAATAAACATCTGTTAGGTGATAGTCGTAAGTACTCGTAGCTACAGAATAATACGTTTGGTAACAGCTGGCACTGTATGTAATTGATGTAGTGTGTCATAACATTTGCAAAGTTATTTATTGTTGATTATTGAGTGACATTCTGTAACATTTGTCACAAATAATGACTGTTTTTAAAAACCATGCAACGTGAAACACAATTACCTATAAATCATTGTTATCTGTTCTCAAACATTTACGAACATTGTTATACAATAAATAACCATATGTATCCGTCATTTTAACACATGAATAATAAGTAATATTTATTATTATATTGCCCTTCACTTGAGACTTAAGACAACAAATTGTATTTTCTGCGTATGTATACACATAGGCCATAGTAACTGTTTGGAACGATTTCATTATTATTGTAAAACGAAACATCCAGGAGAATGTCTTTTGTTTTACAATCATCCACGTATGCTACGATGTAGTATGAAGTTCATCATGTCCGACAGAAAAATAGGGAAATAGTTGGGGGTATCCGTAGTTGAAAAATGTCAGATGTCTAATTACGAACCTTTCCGTTTTTACACCTTAACAATGTTACACTAACTTATAAACCATCAACTTAGTCAAGTCCTGTGTTTACCACCTAAGTAATATTATTATTAGTTATTAAATTTTGTACTAAAATTGTAATACTCCGATTTACTTGCGTACCTGTGTACTTAAAATTTGGTTTTGAACGATGTACAGCTAACTAACTGTACATTATTATCAAATTAAAACGTATTTTATGTACATATGTACACTATTTATATATGTTATAATGTGACGCTTCAATTCCATAATAATATACAATTTAAAGCTGGACAAATGTGCGTTTATTTTACTTAGAAATAACCGTTAACGACTGAACCATTTTTGAAAACGTATTAGGTAATTAAATTTACAAATAGTGTTTACTTCAGAACCTTCATAAGGTGTATTTTTTTACATCATTACCATTGTGAACCGTTTTCCTGATTTTTTAAATAACGTCATTGTATTGAAGAAATACAAGGATGATCTAATCATTAGAGTAGTGTCGTTTTTGCATTCATCTCTATGAACATGAATAATAAACAAACCGCCATTAACATAGGTTTTTATTATTTCATACCGTGAGACTTGTCGGATACAAGTTTCAAAGTCGCCACTAGTGATTCGTTTGTTGATTCGAATAAAATTTCGTAATCCAGAAAATGTAATTTTAAGCTGACGTCATCTTGGAGATGGTACTTCGCCTTTAACATGATGATTTGGATACAACCTTGACAACACTAGCGCAGCCTTATAATTATAATGACGAGTTATTCTTGGATTCGAAAATATCGCCTATTAAATAGTTTTGTGTTTCGGCATAAAAAAGCGTTATTGTACAGTTTACTATACTTGAATTTGCCCACGCAACGATGGCGTTGTGTAGTGTACTGTAGTTGAATTTGCCCGTACAACGATGGCATTGTGTAGTGTACTGTAGTTGAATTTTCCCGCACAAGGATGGCGTTGTGTAGTGTACTGTAGTTGAATTTGTCCGCGCAACGATGGCGTTGTGTAGTGTACTGTAGTTGAATTTTCCTGCGCAACGATGGCGTTGTGTAGTGAACTGTAGTTGAATTTTCCCGCCAAGAATGGCGTTGTGTAGTGTACTGTAGTTGAATTTGCCCGCGTAAAGATGGCATTGTGTAGTGTACTGTAGTTGAATTTTCCCGCGCAACGATGGCGTTGTGTAGTGTAGTGTAGTTGAATTTTCCCGCGCAGCGATGGCGTTGTGTAGTGTACTGTAGTTGAATTTTCTCGCGCAACGATTCTAAAGCGACCTTTCCTAACCGTTCATCAAGGGTTCATCAACACTCTGCGTAACAGCATCATGGTATGTAGACCAGTAAAAACTTATTTGCGATATTCAAATACGTCTGTCTACCTATTTCATTGTTAAAATCTAATATATAAAATTCTTGTGTCACAGTTTTAGTTACCATACTCTTCCGAAACGGCTTTACCAATTTTGATGAAATTTTGTATGTATATTCAGTATAGGTTGTTTTTACTATTTTTATACTCCTAAGTGATATGGGTGGTCCACGCCAAATTTTATTTTTTTATTTTCTGGACAAACTTTTTTTATTGTTATTTTTATGATGTGGCATTAAACATAGATACAACCCTAAATTTTCACCCTTCTACCATCAACTCCTATTTTTGAATAGCGATATTGGTAATTCACTAATTTTCAACCCAGGTCGACACTTGATCAGTTATCCCCGCCAGGCGTCTACCGGTGTCACTTTTGACCCAGTAAACAGCACGGAGTAGGGATGAGATCTCCTTTCTCACTACCTACAGTTTTCGGCCGTTACTATTATTGTATGTGCATTAATCGTAATAGTGACGTTTACAATTATCATTTTAATATTTCAGTGTTATTTACAAATAAATGTATCATTAATTCATATCACACCATGTTTTTCACACGGACAATTATACGTGGCTTGCTCTCGAGTGGGCAAACCATCCAGTTTGTTTGTGTTAGCAAAAGATGGGATAACAAAAAATATTGTACACTATTGCGTTAAGGGATGGATATTGTTTTTTAGTAAAATTATTATAATTAGCGATATATGTAATTAATAATTTATATGGCAAAACAACGTTTGCTGAGTCATCTAGTGTCAATATAAAATCTCAATCTCAAAAAAATTTGACCGTATTGGGGTGGCCTAGAATACTCACCCCAATACCATGTCGGCAGAACAGGGTGTCGTAAGAGGCGACAGAAGCCAGGCTTCTTCGTGGTGTAGGGTTTTGCGTGTAGATTTTATTATCAATATTTTTATTAAGTCACAATATTACCGGTATTATTATCTTTCCGTGAAGCCGATTGTCTAGCTACCATCCTCCTTCTTGAGTCAGCCTACAGACCCGTCGTGTTTCGGCTGGGGGGCTTGAGAGCCAGTACTTTCTTTGTTTTTTTTCTTGACAGATAATACATTAGTGAAGCCTTTGGTGTCACTAATGTTCTTGGGAGACGATGACCATTTATTGTCAGGTGGCTTGCCTGCTCGTTTGGTGGCTATTTACATAAAAAAAAATATGCAATGTGTTTGTGGGTCACAGGCTGGCTACCTGCCACCACTCATTACGTTGTTTTATCATGAAACTGGAAAGCAATAAATATGAGTATTGCCGTAACTACTTTCCAGAACGTTGGTAGGTAGCCATTATTGTAACCATCATGCCACCAGTCAGAGCCAAGCCTGAATCACAACAATACTTAGAGATTTTCCAACACCTTCATTAAAAACGGATATAATGATAATAAAATAGTGCCAGGTGGCGAGATTGAGCCTAGCGTATCTATAACTACCTATCTAGCGTGGAAACGATTTCAAACGTTTCATGATTTAATTATTAGTTATTATGAAATTGTTATGATTAGTTTTTCGCATTTCAATACGATTTTGTGAGTTTTATTATGATTTTAATCTTATATTATACATAGATGCATGTTTTATTGTACATCCAGCTCCAGTATAAGGTAAATGTTACCTAACCATTTGCATGGGGGTCCTTTTCTCAGGCATAAACTTTAAGTGGCGTGGCTGGAAACGGTAGCCTGAAATGTTGTTGCTATTTTTTTTTGGAAAGAACATGTACTCGTCTACCCGGGGCAACTAATTTAAATTAAGCTGGGAATTTAATAAATAAGTTTTTAAAATTTTAAAGGAATGAATTTGATCGCGGTGGCGTGTGCATAACCTAGTTTTGATGGTAACATGCTTTATAACACGAATATTGTTCTTTATTAAAATTAACGTCTATTATAGATTGATTGACATATAGTTACAGTTTTAGTGGTAAATATTCCTGCTTATGCAACTGCTCCGAACAAGCTCTGATAGGTATGAAAACAAGTGCCCGGCGAAAATAATTCATTTCCGCGGACATTCACTTTGTGCGTGGACATCTTTGCAACAGAATGCTTTGTCTGCACTCCACTCCTGGCCACCGCTCCGGTTTGTCACGCTCCAGTGTTCGGCGCAGCAGCGCACATGTCGCTTGCTGCGTATTCTTGCCACAAACGTGAGTAGTTCATTATGGTGACATGGAGACAAAAAAATATACATTTCGGTGGATAATATCTTGTCTATCTTTATTAATTTCGTTCCGAATTTGTATATTGTGTGTAATTTATATTGAATTGACTAGTTCATTTATACTAAACATTTACCTTTGTTAAATTTGGCATTTTCCGTTTTTTTTTAATTTGGGCGAGTTCTTTCGTATGATTCGGTGGACTAAAATACACGAATAAAATACCCCCGAAATTAAAAGTCCCACCGAAATGAAGTGGACACGGCTAATTTTGCTAATCTATTTCTGAATTTTTGGAAAAAATAATTGTTTTGCTTTAGAATATTTTTCTTGTTTCAATTATGAAATTTGATTTTAGAATGCCCAATCGAGAACAAAAAAAGAGAGACTAAAAAGGAGAAATAAGAAGGATGAAGAATATAAAGGATAAAAAAAATCTTATGATTTTAATGTTGATTGTTTTACGAAGAAACATGGATTGTCAATTTGTCCTAATCTTTTTGGCCTTCTGACTATCAAGTTGTAGTATTTACAATACTTACATGTTTTTATATCTAGTATTAAACTGTAGTGTTATAGTAAAAGATCAAAAGGAATTTAGAAGATATAATGTATTTAAGAATTCCTGGCAGTTATAATGACTAAAATACAGGAGTTATAAGATTAAGAAACTAAAAGAAGGTCACTTGTAAGTAAGAAGTTAGGCCCGTCGCTTCACTGGCGTACAGCGCACGGAGACCTCGGCGACTGGAGCGTGCGCTTAGGGCGCACGAGACGATCGGAGACCCCGGCGTTCAGTGCACGGAGACCTCGGCGACTGGAGCGTGCGTTTAGGGCGCACGAGACGATCGGAGTCCCCGGCGTTCGGCACACGGAGACCTCGGCGACTGGAGCGTGCGTTTAGAGCGCACGAGACGATCGAAGTCCCCGGCATTCAGCACACGGAGACCGCCTTAACCAGGCGTGCGTTAGGGCGCACGAAGTATGAGCATCCAGCATGAGACTCGTCCAAGTTATCACTGTTGTGACCCACACGTGAGAGACTGTCAGCGTCGAGATCCAAGAGTTGCGACTCACACGCGAGAGAGACTGATAGAGACTGGTAGTGTAGACATCCAAGACTTGCGACCCACACGCGAGAAAACTGTTTCAAATTACCAGTGTTGTGACCAACACGCGAGAGACTGAGAGAGAGCCTCATGTCGTCACAGCTCGCCTTTTATATGTCGAATCTTCTGGAATGATCTTCTTATTATGTTCTATTTACGAATTTAAAATTACTATTCAACCTAATAATTAATATTACCAAACAGGATAGAAATTATACAATTTAAAAATAAAAGTAATCATGATGACAATAATTTAGGACGTTTGTCAAATATTTGACAACAATAATAAAACATTAAACCTAATAAAATATATAAAGAAATTACAGAATAAATGGATAAAAGATACAGGAAATTATAAAAGAAGTTAACAAAACGAGTATTATAAGAGTTACAAACTATGCGAGTGCCAAAATACTAGATATAAAAACATGTAAGTATTGTAAATACTACATATACAGTTTGGTGCCCAATATAAAATTCTTTTTCAAAATTCTAAAAATACACTTGCACAAGTGAATTACTTTGGTTATCCTTTTGGTTTACTTGTTCAATCTTTTAGCTTATTTTTTTTTACGACCCTGAGATTCTTTATTACTTTCTTTCTTGTTGGTTACAATCTTTAATTTCTTTATATGTTAGCGTACATGACTTACATTTTATGTTTAGCTTTAGTGTTTATTTTTCTCATCTATGACTAGACTAATAACTCTTAAATCATCTGAACTAATATCTTGAACTCGAATATGGGGTTGTTGATTTGGTTAGTGATAAGGAAATGTTATATAAATGCTCCCTCCGAGACTAAATAGACCTGTAACGTGCAGTAAATTGCCAGAGACTTATTTATAATTTTATTTATTTATTATACAACTTTAAATTTTATACACATATTCTTTCTTTAATCTTTTACAATGCCCTCTTTTTTCTTCCCTCTTATTGCTGCATCACTAAACTTCGAATTTCGGCTTTCACTTCGGAGTTTATTCATTACACTCAGCTTTTTAGGTTCTCATCTTCTTTTCTGGAAGTTTAGATCATTTTAAGTTCTTGCTTTCTCTACTATCTCTTAAGAGCGGTTTACAACTCTTTTATAAATAAGCCTACGGTACGAGCGGGTCGTGACTCGTAAAATAAGCCAACACTACTCTTTCTTGCTAATTCTTACTTGTTAGCTATCTTGGCTAATTCTTAAGAGAGATCTCGCATTAAGAAGAATTATTAAGAAATCTCGCATTCGAGTTCAGGGTTTTAAGCGTGAGCGGATGACAACTCCTAAAATAAGCCTAGGTCGAATGTATTAGTGATACCTTTGGAGAGGGCGTCATTGATTGTGAACCCTAACCCCTAGTTTTTGAGAGAGATGTATGATAGGAAAGTATAGACGAGATTCATGAATGGTTAAGGTAATCACTATTTATAATTCAAAATTTTTTTGTAACAGCCAAAAAAATTACTTGGGTCGGGGAAATATATGTAGTATTTACAATACTTACATGTTTTTATATCTAGTATTTTGGCACTCGCATAGTTTGTAACTCTTATAATACTCCTTTTGTTAACTTCTTTTATAATTTCCTGTATCTTTTATCCATTTATTCTGTAATTTCTTTATATATTTTATTAGGTTTAATGTTTTATTATTGTTGTCAAATATTTGACGAACGTCCTAAATTATTGTCTTCATGATTACTTTTATTTTTAAATTGTATAATTTCTATCCTTTTTGGTAATATTTTTTATTAGGTTGAATAGTAATTTTAAATTCGTAAGTAGAACATAATAAGAAGATCATTCCAGAAGATTCGACATATAAAAGGCGAGCTGTGACGACATGAGGCTCTCTCTCAGTCTCTCGCGTGTTGGTCACAACACTGGTAATTTGAAACAGTTTTCTCGCGTGTGGGTCGCAAGTCTTGGATGTCTACACTACCAGTCTCTATCAGTTCCTCTCGCGTGTGAGTCGCAACTCTTGGATCTCGACGCTGACAGTCTCTCACGTGTGGGTCACAACAGTGATAACTTGGACGAGTCTCATGCTGGATGCTCATAATTCGTGCGCCCTAACGTACGCCTGGTTAAGGCGGTCTCCGTGTGCTGAACGCCGGGGACTCCGATCGTCTCGTGCGCTCTAAACGCACGCTCCAGTCGCCGAGGTCTCCGTGCGCTGAACGCCGGGGTCTCCGATCGTCTCGTGCGCCCTAAACGCACGCTCCAGTCGCCGAGGTCTCCGTGCGCTGTACGCCAGTGAAGCGACGGGCCTACCTTCTTACTTACAAGTGACCTTCTTTTAGTTTCTTAATCTTATAACTCCTGTATTTTAGTCATTGTAACCGCCAGGAATTCTTAAATACATTATATCTTCTAAATTCCTTTTGATCTTTTACTATAACACTACAAAGTACTTTTGCTTTTTTGTTTTAATTATTGTGTTTCACAGTAAGTACGTTTAAAAATTAAGCATTTAATTTGTTTCTTTTGTTTTAGTAGATTGCTGCTAGTAAATATATTGGAAAATTTGTTTCTTTTTTTGTTTGGACCACTTTTTTTGACGATTGTGAGATTTGAGACATTTTTCGTATTGTTAAATATTGACCTTTTCATAATCAGTCATTATTCTAATCTACTTTAAAACTATGTTAATAATTATTCGTAACACGATGGAGAGGGGATGCAGCAGTGATTTTAGTGGATCCTGATACTAGGGATCCTGGATTAACGAAATACGCGCTTAAGTGGAACTTTTGTTTTTAGTTTTGTAGGATTTCGAAGCAGAAGGTTTGGGGTGCTCCTAGATATTGTATCTGATAATTATCACCACCTCGTGCCATTCTTAAGCTTTGATGATGATATTCAACAACTGGTATTTAAGTTACTAAAATTATTGAAAAAAAAATAGTCTCAGTCACCAATTATGTAATAACTATATTTCAAGATGAAAAGTAGTCCTGTTTAGTCCAACAGTCAATTTTGAGCTAGTTCTTAAAACAAGGATGGTACGTCTAAATCTAAGTTGTTTTCGACTCTCGTGCCCTTGTTTTGTTACGAAAACAAAAGTAAACAGGTATTGTTATTCTTTCGTAGACACATCGAACAAATCCTTTTCTGCCTATCAGTCTAACAAATGTTTCTCGACAAAGGTATTGAAAACTGTAGGATTCCGTACGATTGATACAACATCATCACCACCCATTACTGTTTCCGTACTGAGATTCCACTCTCCTGTCACATCGAGAGGGGTTCAGGGTCTACGCTGGTCAAATGCAATTTGGTAGGCTTCATTAAGAATAAAGTATTTATCTGACAATGAACTCTCAGGTGTACACGATTCTTCACAATGTATTCATTCACCAATGCAAGTGATAATATATTTTAGGAGCAAGTAAATTTAAAAATTGGAGGTACGTGCAAAATACGAAGTATTTCATGCGAAAGATTGATTTTCAAACTACGGCGTGAAAATATGTTAAAAATTTAATGTATAAATTTAATTTTCGTTATAAAATTAGTTACTGAACCAATTTTACAATTTATGACTTCCATTAACCGTTATTCCGACAACTTACCGTCAAGTGGACCGCTTACGTTTGTATCGGTTGTTGTAATTTTTTGTTTGATCTTGTTACTGCTAATGTGTTGGTACACACACACCTTTGACTTTGACTTGTCCCGAGGGACATTTATCACCGCCAAATGAAGTTCTGTAGCTGAAAACTATATCGTCTCTGCCGTTCTTGTCAGGTTTAACCAGTGATATGTTCGGTTCGGGGTTATCTATAGCCGGAAAGACTACGCTGTCGATGTGATTTCTGAGACCTGCGAGGTTATCGTTCGCCGCTTCTACATATGTAGGCAGTTTATGATCAAAATAGTTTACTTTATCAATGTCATATTCACCGTTATCATATAAATTATGTTTCGTTCCACGTGGGTCCTTCAGTTGATGTCGAATATTTTTTTGTGCCGCTTTCTCGACGTTGAAATGTTTGTAGTGCTCGTAATAGTTTCCATATTTGTCGTTAAGGCGATTTACATCTAAATATGGCCCGTAACCTTTGAAGTCTGGAATCCTGTTCTGGATGTCTTTGCTGTTTATTAAAAATTTTCCATTTCCGATTTCCGTCAGGTAGTATTGACGTCCTGGATCGAGGTCAGTACAAACAAAAATACTACGAGCTAATGTCGCTTGTAACGAAATTGAGATAAGAAACTGTACGTACATTTTTGGTTCGCTTGATTCGATATTCTCGGGACGAATGTTTGTTACGGGATCCGGTGTCAATTGCTAGGTAAGCTACACTTGGCGGAAATATTTTATACCACCAGATGCGGTTCCGGTGAATTATTATGATGATGACAACATGATTTTATTGCACTTATCGCTTACAACATATTATATGGTTCGATAATTGATTTCTTTCGGATAGATTTTTCGAATAGAAGAATTAAAATAATATTTACACTACTTGACCCACTAGATGTCGTTCTGCTGTTTGTGTATTTGAATATATAATGTCGTAATAACGAAGAGTGCAGTGCCATTGATCGCATCGTGATCTCAGTCGGTTAAGACGGTCAGAAAGTATGCGATCATTATATTCGTCATCATTATTATTTCATTACAACCCACTTCCACTGCTGGGCTCGGGTTTCTTCTCGCAATAAGGAAGGTTCAGGTCATAGTCTGCCACGCTGACCAAGTGCGAGTTGGAAAACTTCACACACCTTTGAGACTATTATTAAGAACTCACAGGTGAGCAGGTTTCCTCACGATGGTTTAAAGATGTCATGGTGGTGCCATGGTGGACGATGTGGCATTCATTCTTTACATTGTGAGAAAAGATAGCGCAGGAGTTGGTTTTGGGTCGTGATTTTGGAGGACAAAGTCATCTATACCGGCTAAGGTGATATTTTTTTATATATTTTGTTTATAGCTATAATTTGATATACATAAAGCATGAAAAATTCAATTTAATCAATGTGTGTTGTTGAGTGAACAAATACTTATAATATAAAGGTGATAAGAACGTACACCAATAAAAATAGCTATAGACATAAAACGCGAAATTCTGTTTGTGGTCCATTTACGTCAGCAGTTAGCGAACATACAGGTGATCTGGTGGTAAGTGATCACCAGTCACCAGCGCTCTGAGACGTCAGATGGAATAAGAAAACTGGTAATTCGCTTACTAAGGCTTATAGCACACATATCAACTCGAAAAGGGATCGTCACCGTATCAACTCGAACCGAGTTGATATGCATGCTATGACCCCAATATCTTTCCTACACAGCACACAGTGGCTTTTCTGTTAATTCCAGTATAATTTTAGGGAAAATATGTTTACAACTACAGCTTTTAAGACGACGGTACGACAGTACCCAACAACTCATTTATCTCCCTTTTTATGAATGGATCTAGTGTGGAAATGTTTCATCCTCATATGACGTGTTAAATGTGTACATGTTGATTGAGTGGATATACCATACTGTACGGCTATATAATTATTATGATGCCCAACAGCCATCGTGTCGTCTAATGACAAATTAAATAAATTTGTTAGTTTCCTGTTCTGCAGACAGTACAGACCAAAGATCCTGATGAATTATCCATTTGTTTATTATGTGAGAGGATTGTATAGTTATGATTCAAATGAATTTTATTTTGTTTATTGGTTAAGTCAATAAAAACATTTAATATTCTTCTCCAGGTACATTATACAATGTCTTTCATACATTATTTCTTTATCTTTGTTCTGAAACATCAAGCAACAGTAGCTTAACGGTTTGAACGGCGGTCACTCTAACGGGGGACTCAAGTTCGAATCCTGCACGAACCTTTAATTTTTAGAATTATGTGCGGTACCTGTTACAAGTTAATTATTACTAGCGTCGGTAAGGAAACTTGGATACTTGAGAGTTCTCCATAACATTCTCAGAAGTGTGTGAAGTCTGCTAATCCACGCTTGGCCTACGCGGCGGACATTGGCGGTAACTCCTCGCATCGTGAGAGAACACTCGAGCCCACCAGTGGGACAACCGCAAGTTGTAATGAAGGTGTCGGAGTAGGTACCTGTTGTAGTTATTTTTATATCTATCATATATGTCGGCAACGCCAGTAGTTTTAGCAGCATAGTCGAACATAGCGTGGGCGTATAATCGTTAAATACTTTTAATTAATTGCTAACAAACACTTCACACCGGACAAACGAAACAAGTAACAGTTCCTACTGCGGTGGAACTGATCTCTTCGACCGCAGAATATAAACTGTGGCTCCATCCGGCGTCACTCCACTAGCACTATTGTAGCACGATGTTAACCGAGTATCGACGTCATCGCGGCGGTGCTGCCATCACTCGGATATCGTACTGTGTTTCGTTTCACGTCAATACTAATGACCATCTCCGACATACATATATATTTGTATGATATAATACACTAGAACATCGACGCAATCTATTTTTAATGGAGTATTTTATAAAATGAATTACAGGAAATACTTGCAACCCGTCAGTACTACAACTGATTCATATGATTGTCCCGGACAAATATTTATGTTCGAGTTCGAAGTCGGAAGTTATTTGCCGTGATGAGCTGAAGACTTGTCCTCGTGAAGGAGTCTCCCCTGATGCGAGCACTGACTTTGCTCAATGGACCGGTGGAGTGGAATCCATCAGTTGACGTATTTTGTACTCCCATTGCTGAATTTCGCATGATGGCAGGAGAGTACGTAACGAAGCTGCAAAAACGGATTACATTTAAGTATGTAATGTTTTTAAGCTTATATTATAGAAATAAATGAATTATTTCATAGTTGATGCTCGTGTAAGATGCTATTAATATAATCAATATAGGTATTTCTTGGAATCATTGTTTCATATCCATGATTAAGTTGTAATAACTCAATAGCCCTCCATAGTTTTACGTTATTTAATGGCCAACGAGATTATTAACATTGTCATCGGCTATTATTATCTTTGTATGGGATTTTATTTATATTTATTCAGTAATAACATTCAGCTACATACCGACCATACTATATCTACCAATGAACGTTCACACATTCACAGTACCGAAATAGATTATTGTCTTGCTGGCGGCATGGACACACAAACATGACATCACAAACACCCATGATCCGAAAACAATCGTGTATCTGACACTAAAATGTGTGCCCCGGTCGAGATCGAACCCGCTACCCCTCGCTCGGCAGGCTGGGTCGCTACCACTTACATAGTTCAATAACCACTTGAACCTGGATACGTAATGACTAGTAGGTGATATCTCTGGTCGTGAAGGAAAGTCAGTAACAGACACAGCATAAGGGTGAGATCCCCTCAGAACAAGGCATTTGTTTACGAGAATGTCTTATATCGTTGGTAACATAAATGACGAGTTTACGAAATTTATGGCTGCCTATTGTTTGCATTCCAGACGCTCCTTCACACAATTGAATATATTTTGTTATAATACATTCATCGAACTTTGCAAGTTAACTGTACTGAACATGTATAAGTTATAATTAATAAACATAATTATTCTGATACGTGAAGCGAAACATGGCCGGGTTATTCATTAAATAATTGTTTGCGACATGTTATATTATCACGTGCAGTTCGGTTACGAAGACACTCTATATGTAACAGCTTTATAGTTATTATGGTCGTGGAGTAATAACATGGAATTTTCCTCAACGGATACCTCTTTATATGGCACATTTTAACCGTCACCGAATGGATGGAAGCACTGATGCAAAAACAGCGAACATTTTCGCAAATCATATTCGTTGGTACCTCAGCCGGCTAATTCTGTTAAAATTCGGTTCAGTTTCGTTGTCAAAGAAGCACGGAACGCTCGACCTGGTTTGACGGCGGCCATTTTGTGTCGCAGCCATTTTGTACAACACTGAAAAACGAGTTATATTGTAAATAATTAAACTGTAATTAGATCGGTATTTGATGAATAAATAAAATGATGATTAATATAGTTATCTATAACAAGATGATATAAACTGATTCCGCTTTGGTGTCGTAAAATGACTACATGTTATTAAAATTGAAAATTGTAAACTTACAAACCCTTTAAACGACACCGATGAGATCGTTTCTATTGTCAACGATTGTCCAACATTTTAAGCTGATTCGAGCAAATTACAAAACGAAATGAACAATGTGTTCTCAGATCTCAGTTAATGTTAAAAAACTTCATAATTATTATTTCAAGTACGAGGGAACGATTTGCCAGATTATTAAGAACATATTATCTGTTTTAGATACGATTCGGTCGTTGAAACTTAGTTTCCCTTTCTAAATATAGACGATGACACGCATTAACAAGATTTGAGGAGAGTTCGATATATTATATAACAACCCCTTGGACTTAGCTGCGTTTGTAGAAAAAGAATTGGAAACGGAAGAGTTTTTTGTTATATTATATAAGCGTACCGCAGCTAATAAATCATTAAAGACTTTTCGTCAAGACATAGTCAATATTCGCGATAATTCCAAAGCTGAAATGTCGCTGCTATTAGTATTTATTGTTAACTCATACCCAGTTTTTGGGTTTTGTAAAAAGAGCAATAAAAGATGCGTCGTATCACAATTTTCAGGCGTCAGTCCCCGACAGGGTACACGGTAGTTTAGTATAACTTTATTCACAATATCAATACGTTGCACGAATCTAAGATTCGGAAAGGGAGATTTGTTTTCTTGGTATATCTTTTGGTTTGGCAGCACTGACATCATCCTGAAGATGATCGTTGGCAGGTTCGACTGCAGATGTGTGGGTCACTGCCGTGGTGTTTCTCGTGGAATGGACAAGCAGCGACTCACATAACCGTTAACTACTAACATAGTTATTAAGTTTGTGACCGACACCAATGAGTCCAGTTGCTCGAAATAAAAGTTTATTATTATTTATTAAGTTTATTATTATTATTATTATTATTATAAATGGTATGTTTTCGGTGATGTCCGATCGAATCCACTGTTCAATTTTTTGCTAATTTTCGTAGTAACAAAGATTGCTTTCGAATCGCTTTAGCTCTACTTCGCCACGTGTTCACCTCGTTAGATAGAGATAATGGAGTCACCGATCAGTAACTCGTAACAATAATGACGCGATGATTTGCTAATGACCGTACATTGCTATTATAAAACCACACGGAATATTGCCCATCGTATTTTTAATTCCATATTAAAAATTGTATTATAATAAATTACTTATCTTTACATCATTACAAACAGTGTTGTCATCGACATTTTCGGGTTCCGTTTACCAAGATACTTGTAATATAGATGCAGTATTTTCCGTACACTGTAGCAAGTTTATTTTGGATGCGTTTAGTGTTATAATTCCACATGTTAGAATCAATTTCTAAGTATATCCTAGGATTTCCTCGACGGTTGACGGAATTCCAGAGATTCTACTTGTATAAATTGTTATGTCGACACTCGCCAATAGATGGCGTTGAACGGGAGCCTGAATCACGCTTACGAGTGTATCACGGAGTTTATTAAAACTAAAAATGTAAATTGTGTTGAAATAGATTTTTGAGTCCATACAGTCCATGGTTTTATTTGGTCAATGATCAATGGTTAAGGTTTGGCTACTAGAACAAACATTGGTCCTTCGAGCCGGATTTTTGGACATATTTTTGGAGTGCACGGTGGTGTGATCACACCACTGAACCCGTACTCGCAGTGGATCGCTGCGACAAAACAGTACGTGGTAGGAAGAAGGAGCCGCGCCGCAAGTGACGTCCTGGAGGTGACGTCAGCGACTGCGACTGCAAAGACGACAGTACTGAGCAAGGGACGCTCGTACGTCACACACTACAAATCTAAGCGGATATTGGTGCATTTGTGAGTGAGTGAAGGTGCAACTGTGAGTACTTTTGAATTTGTGTTTAGTAGGCGAATTTCAACCTTATTTCAAGGAAGATCATAACTTGGACTTGGTAATTTTTACAGCAAGAATCTTCATTATTCCGAACCTTATTACAAGGAAGTTCAGGACTTTAACTTTACGGTGCAAATTTACTAACATAAAATTAACTTAGAAAATTTACTAACATTAGCTTTAGGACTTAGAATAGTTAGCGTAAAAACGTAAGTACGGGGAATCCATGCCGGTTTTCGCCCAGAAATAAATGGTTTCAAACACTTGTAATTTTTGTGTAAATTGTAACTTTAACTTTGTTTTTAATTAATAGCAGATTAATTTTTCGTTAATAATTATGACTAAAATGGAGGCCTTACTTAGCTTATAAGACGATTTATCAAGTCGTATATTTAAGGCTAGAATAAATTTTAAAAAGTCTCCTAAA
>PDGT01000158.1:254572-286477 GCA_003671415.1 Megathymus violae | reverse complement strand
GCATTTTGTGAAATCATACCTATTCACGAAAAAATTGAATTAACCTTATTAACTCAACATTATTTCAGTGATAATTTACCAAAATTCCATAAACCATATTCAGCACGTAGATGTGACGACCAGAAACTCCAACTACCTTCATATAATAACCTCTACGGCAAAAGACATTTGAATTATGTGATACCTTATCTAATCAACCAAATACCTAAGTGTATTAGACAAAAAATAACACACAAAAACATAAAATACACACTAAAACAATATTATCTACAATTAACAATACAGAAATACACATAATACATAATAATAAAAAATAAATAAATAAATAAAAAAAAAAAATAACATACAAATAAATCATGATGTATATATAAACTAATAAGCGGCAAAACGAACACCGATTTATTTTATTTTGCTTTAACGTACCTTCACTTTCGTAAAATTTGTGATTTACCCTCTTTTTGTACGTAAATTATGTTGTTTATGAAATGTATACTTTTCGTTAGTATAAGTGTATACACATTGATTTATATAATGTAATAAAGCATAGTCGACGGCACAGGATGTACGGTAAAACTCTAAGGAGTTTATGTTTACACCATATCCGATGATAATGTTGTTGTAATGCTTGTATGTAAATTATAATAAAAAAAAAAAAATTACATTTGTAACTAAATGTAGTTGTCATAATAGTTAAATAAAAATTGCTCCATATATTCACAGAATAAACCTGTATAGAGGCATTAGAACTCTGTATGTCTACTCTCTGGCGGGCATATGATATGTATAATTAAAATTTGAAAATAAAAATTGACCCCAATACAAACGATATCATGGAATGTTAAAAGCACTGCACTTTAAAAGCTATGTATAACGTATAAACTATTCGTTAATGTCCTAAAATCAGAAGGCGGAGGTCGAGTTGAAAAAGTCACGTCTGTCATTTTGTGAGCAAGAGACAGACTTCTAGACTACTAGAAGAATGTTGTCATGGCGACCATGCTAGGCCTGCAGGCCCCCTTAACGTGCGGTTTATTGTTGTCATTTAGATTTAGGCATTGATCATGTAAATAATGTATTTGATTTGTTTTTGTCAGTCATAAAAATCGTTATAAAACCCAAAAATAATAAATCAGTACACACACATTTAGCCGTGATCAAAGTCCATGCATTTTGGCTGTAAATAGAACATGCCTAGATATAGTTAAAAAAAAGTTAAAAGAGTTAGTTTTCAATTACGAAAAATAAAATAAAAAACATAGATAAATTAAGCATAATTAGACGGGCAAATGACCTTTGCCTATTTCTATTTAAAACAATGACAATGCAATTAGAACACATTATTAGGTCATTGGAACCGATTTGAATTGACACCCAACTATTCTTTCGTTTGGGAATAAATAAAACGTTTCATGTATGTGTCTGACAGTAAGCGATGAGCTGAAAACAAATTTTGGAGAATATAAGCTTGTGTACATAGTACAAGTAGAGACCTAAGATGCCTATTAGCTGTTACGCGCCTGCTTCCCTAAATTTAAGACGGAGATTTCTCTGTCTTCAAATATAATATACACGAATTATTTCTAAAATACTAACATATTAATATAAACCGCATCACATTCAGTTGTGTGCAGTTCAATAGAATTAAGCGATAAAACAGCCCGTGAGAAATAGCGATTTTGTTTTATACTATTTACACGCGCAAGTGAGAAAACTTGATTCATATACCTGCTGCATGTAAACTAGTTATCGCGGGAATAAGCTGTACGCTTTTTTTGCAATTAGTTCGTATCTTCTTCACCTAATCACGCTCACCGTCTCGTGTCTCGTAACACACGACACGTTATGACCGTGTAGTCGCTTATTGATATGTCGGTTTTTATATAAAACTCAAAGAAGGCATTTTGAAACTGAGCTTACACGCGTGCAGTTAAAGTCTGTAACTACACTGTCACAAATGTGTCATAATATTGCTTTTTCCCTGTAAACATTGCGTGTGACATGGACGACCCGCATCTTATGATTTACTCTGTGCACGGACATCCAAAGAAGTATAATGCAATGATACTTTAATCAGACAATTGTGTCCCTTTTATAATAATAGTAATAATTTATTTAAATTAAGCTTTGTATAAACTAATAATATTTACAAAGATACGAAACGGACGTATGAGTATTTATCTACATTTTACATCTGTGTGTAGAACACGGACCGGATTTGTCAACCATTTAAATCGTTTGAGTACGTTCGGACAAATTTTAATTATCTATCGCGACACGGTTGACATTCGTTTTTAATCTGTGACAAATCCGTGACGAATTCAAAACTAAGGAAATTAATGTTTTTATAGTCACCGTAATTAAAAAAAAAACACTGCATTAATTACTAGCGGCCCCCTAACTACCTTCCTGTTGGACAATTATCTTAGTAATTATAACGTAGGTATAATCCGTGCAAATTTCTAAATGGTATAAAATATGTATACTGTTTATAAATGATGTTATAGTCTATATATTGTATATATAATTAGTTACCATTCCAATGGCATTTTTTTGTAACATGTGTGGTTTTTGCGATTGCCCTGTGCATACACACAAAGTCACAACATTTCCTTTGTTCTAATAATACTAATTTAGATTATTAAAATTATTAACAAAAAATAGACGACATTTAAGCTGACGAGTTATATAAAAAAATGAGATCAAAGCAAAATAAATGACTCCAGACACTCCTAGAGTCTCGTTAACTGATTTTAACGGCAAATTAGCCTTAACCGGTATATATACAGCACAAGCGAAGTATCTGTTGATGATATAAGCAAGCTTTAATCGATTCATTCGGTATTGTTTTTCGTGATTCGAATAAAGTACTCCAATGTCCATAGACAATTATCGCGACGGATTTATCTGTAATATCATCTGTGGGTATACATATATATCCATATACTAGCGACCCCTCCAGACTTCGTTGGGGTTGAACAATTAATTATAACACATGTACATTTCGTACGTAGCCTCCTACCTTAGAAATGTATCTTTCAAATTGTTAAATATTTTTTAAAAGGTGTCGCAGTTCCGAAGAATATCGTTCGCATATACACAAATACAAAATTCACACTCTCTTTATAATATTATTATATACTATCAAACTGCCCTCGCTTCGCTTCGGGAAAACTACGTCTTACGCTAATAAATAGTACCTACATTATTTTAAATGATTTCATTACGTTTTTGTTTATAGACGGATTTAAAACGAAATGTAAATATTAAGTGACGCTTACTGCAAGCCATCAGTGAAAACTGTAACGAAATCGATTAAGCCGTTTCTGAGATTAGCGCGAACAAACGTACAGACAAACAGACAACAATTAACAACTATTGTTTTGGGTTCTATTGCGTTAATAAAGGCCGGTAATAAAAAAAATTCTCATATATCGTTCATGTACAGGAAACGATCAGTTAGAATTTTATTATATGTATAGATAAAGGTTTTTAAACACATTTCAATTAACCCACGAATTCTCCTCTTTTAATAGACAGACAGTAAAGAGAACGGTCATAGTTGACAAGCCGAACCAACTTTCTGAGAACTGGTCGAAACTGGCCGAAACGTTGATGAATTCAGATCCAAATTTAACAGACTGCTGGTGGCCTCATGTGCCGGCGATAATTATGCAGTGAAATCAGTCGGCGGTTTGAAAACTTCGCGTAGTCGACTAAGACCTTCCAATTCTAATTCCTGTTACGTAGAGTTCGGCCATGTTGGAACTTCAGCGAAGATCAAAGTTTGTCTTGGGACGAATAAGAAGCGATTTAAATATTTTGAGCAAGCAGTTGCGTTCGCAAAAATGTCTCCCAATTGTATATTAATACCAACAAACTTTTATAAGCTTAAATCATACACAACCTCTTGAGGTGAACCCGCCATTCTCCTTTCGTCTTTGGACATAGACAATAAAAGAGGAACAGTGCCAATGTTACGCGGGTTTTTAATATTAATTAGAAAAATAAATTGAAATAAGATTTGTACGTTCAAAGTCTTCAAAGCATCGAAATCATAAAAATACTTTATAGATATGTAATGCTATAGAGACGGCTCTCAGTGCTTAAATGGGCAATTTGTCATTAACTTGAACTCTATCTATACTCTGTGTATGAAGTGTGAAGTCTATGTTTGTCTGACTTCAAATAAATAAATAAATAATAATGGTTACGTAACATAGTGCAAATAGGTTCAGCGGGTTCGGTGTCTAACCGACAGACAGATATATAAACAAATTAAGTTATAAAAAATGTTTCATCATGCAATGTAATGCAATGGAAATGAATGTATGCCTAACGCCATCTGTTAGGCAAAAGCCGAACTCATCGCTGTTAATGCCCACTGAAACCTGACGTTCCCTCAGCATCATACTGGGCCGTCTCATGGTACTACTATATGCTAAAAATACATTGAATTAATTCAAAACTAAACACGTCGCATCACTTCTAAATTATCCTTGTAACTACGTCAAATGTAGATTAAAATGTAGGCATTAATCTTGGCTATTTACTTAATAAACCGCTTGCGGCTATAAATTCATTGAAGAACAAATACTTGCGTTAACTCTGAATCACATATTAATGCCATTGCGTCGATAGAAATTTCCAGTTTTATGAGTTATTAAGTACAAGGAAGAGTGACGAATTAGTTATTATTCCTGATATTAAAAGTATTTTAAATTCGAAACACATTTTAATAAGCACTATTCTAAAGACTTACTACTCCATCGCTCCAGTACCCTACTAACAGCCGATTGGAAGTAAAAGCGGAACGTAAATTTAAAGGAAAATATTATTTTGTTACATACTGAGAACTAATTAGGGTTAGTTTTCTAATCTTTTATGTTACTCAACCTTGTCCGATGTTCAGCAGCACCACATCTGGGTTGCTGGCTTGGACTCAAAGGTGGATAGCGGCCTGTCCAGACTTCAGTCAGGTTGAAGAATTATCTCTACATAGTATAAAGGCGCTCCCCGTGTCGGTTTGCCTCTCTGTACGCTTAGATTTTTTAAACTACGCCACGGATTGTGATGCGGTTTTCACTATCATTCACGTAGTTGCCTCCGGGTCGTTAATAGGTATGAAATTGCATGTTTTAATTACATTAATTTGAAAAAAGTCAATGTAGTAAAAAAAAATTTTGGACGCTTTCATTGCCGACACTGACTTTTTGAGATATACATATCAAAATGATGTACTGTAGAATTTTTTATTTATTTATATTTGTTATGTATGAGAATTGGATTACTGCGAAATTTGAAGCGAGGGTGTTTTACTGGTCCAAGTATACGTTGAAAAATGAAAATGAACATAAATTGAGATGAAGTTGACAAATATCGTCATGGTTTTAGGTAATTTATGTAATTTATGTAAGGTAGATATCCTATATATAGCAATATTATACCTATGAGCTGGTAAAATAATTATTCAAACAGCTGCCGTGGTTCATCGGAATCAAATTCTCCGCATATAGACAAACTCACAATAAGTTTTTGTCTTTATAATATTAGTCCTCGTTTTTTTGTTGGACAGAGTACTACCATCATACATTGTGCTCGCGGATTGTTTCAAAATAGATTAATACATTTAATATATTCATACACCGCCGGTATTAAAATATTTTGACCCGGTTGCATGAATCTTTTGATAGGTGACATTTGACATTTAATTAAAAATTATTTCTTTATCATTCAATGGTGATCTAATATGTTCTGATTCTAATTATTTTAAATATAAAACAAAAACCTCGGTGGCAAATTGCTCCAATTACCAGATCAAAATAGTATTTGAAAAATCGATTATTTTAGCTTCCGGAATAAAGGTGGCAACCCTAAATATTCGTAAATGCTTGTATTGTAAATTACAAGTACACTTTCCTCGTAGTACGATCATCTGATGATAATATGCTACGTTTTTTTTACGTTAGTTACGAGCGACTAACTGATTACAATCATCAGTCAGGTGGGAGCCGTCATTTCCGACATTGAACAACTTTGCGCTCCTCGATCAAACGAAGTGTTATCCTCAGAGGACTCCGATAACACACGTTATCAGTGACGCTCAATACGATCTACGTAAAATACGCAATCGGATCGCGGTCGTTGCGTGTGTAACTCACGTCACTTTATTTATTAATAGCCGGTGCCCGCGAATTCGTCCGCGTTGAATTTAACAAAAAAGTTATTTAGTAGAACCAAAGGTAGCCTAAGTTACTCTTTATTACATCAGTTACCTGCCAGTGAAAGTTCCGTCAAAATCGGTCCGTCCGTTTCAGAGATTAGCCGGAACAAACAGACAGACAAAAATTGTAAAAAAAATTATTTTGGTATATGTACGGTACATTTACATTCATATGCATGTAGTAAAAAGCGGTTATTTTAATATTACAAACAGACACTCCAATTTTATTTCTTAGTATAGGTTATGAATAATTTTATAATTGAGGTTTCATCTTGTATTCTGTACGTGTGTGTGTGTGGTCAGCCGCGTCGCGTTGTTGACAAAGTGTAAAATAACGCCGATGTGCGTAAACCAATCCATTCGTCTTCGATCGCTAGGGTTGTCAATTGTTAGAAAAGTGATTTTAGTGTATTTAAAAAACCCGTTTCTAAGTTATATAAATAGTTGTATTATTTAAAAACTACCTTACGCTTAAAGATAGCATCTGCATTTTTCTGGGTTTTTTCGTTCTGTTAATTAGAAATACATATATTAATTCATAACTTTTTTTATGGCCAGATTGCAATGAAACAAACTTTAAGTATTAAGTGACGCTTACTGCAATACAATAGTAAAAACTAGAACGAAATTGGTTAAGCTCTTTCTGAGATAAGCGCGAACAAACGTACAGGCAAACAGACAAAAATTCTAACAACAATTGTTTTAGGTTCTATTGCGTTAATAAAGATCCCTAATAATATTTTTCCTCATTTATCCTTCATGTACAGAAAGCGATCAGTTAGAATTGTATTATTAGTAAAGATATTGTAAGTTATATTCTTTAGCAAATTAGGGAAAATATAATTTTTAGGCGGAAGTATTATATATGTAAGTAAATGGTCCGAGGCGAAGCGCGTAGCCCAAGATAAAACGCGATGGCGGCGTACTGTGGACGCCCTCTGCCCCACCTAGGGGCCATAGGACATTAGTAGTAGTAGTAGTAGTAGTATTATACCATCCGTATTATTGTCCCACTGTTGGGCGCTATCTCCTTTCACAATAAGAGCGGGTACAGCGTGGTCAAGTCGGATTGGCAAACTTCAGCCACCTTTGGGAATATTATAAAGTACGCTTAAGTGCGCTGGTTTCCTCACGATATTTTCCTTCACCGCCGTCATCATAATCTGTAATACGCATATAGTTTCAAATTAGAGCTGCAGGTTCTCAACCCGTCATCCGACGTTAACGATTTTTTTTTATTTGCGAAACAAACGATGTCTTATTAAGCTTACAGGTAGTACAGAGTAGAAGGACACATCGTCAAGGTTTCCACTGATCATTGTATCAGTTTAAATTAACCTGTTTGGAGCGAGAGACACTAACAATACTGGAGACAATACACGAAGGAACCTATAAAAATATGCTAGATAACAAAATTAGTGTGTCAATAAAATATGACATCAGAGATTACTGCAAAAAATATACGACATATTGTTGACAACCCTACGATGCAGTTTATTGCAAGGTCTAGTAATAAGATAGTCCAAACTACACTGTTTGCGAGTTAACGCGGCAGAGATATTACACACGCGTGATATATTATTTCTGATTGCATGTATCTCGATTTATTACGTCGGCTTAGATTACCGTTTTATGATCAGTGACGCTTGTCTGACAGGTTTTTTATTCTGTGGATTCAGAACCTGCCCTTACACCGTTCAAGAGTATGAAATCAGAACTGTCTGTTTAAACGCGATTATATAGTAAAATACCACAAGGATTTTTACGCGGTTCTTTGTAATAGATGTAATGAGTCACAAAGATGGTTTAGGTGTGTAGTGTTATGCGAAATATATATAATACGCTTGATAAAAGCGAATAGCAATGTTTGGCGACGACATAGCCCAGTTTAGTGACCATGCCTTCCGAGCGAGAGGTCTCGGGTTTGATTACCGGCCGGGGCAGACATTTATGTGACAGATAAATGTTTGTTCTCGGGTCATGGGTGCCTGTAATGCCACATTTGTGTATTTCCATGCCACCCGCAACGCAGGGCATCCTAGTGCGGGGGTGTGAATGTGTAAACGTTTATTTATTTATTATTATTATTTAGAGGTGACTTATTTACTATAATAGTATATATACATATGTATATACTTGTCACTGGACGTAATCTCGTGTATGATACAATGTGAATATTTTGTTAAGGATCAAACAATGGTTGTCTTAAGGAGATTGTCTTCAATAATACTTGCTTAAATTTCACATCGAGGGCGTAGAAAGGATCAAGATGGCGAACAAAATAGCAGGTTTCAGAGGGCCACATACACTTATATTTCTCGTGAATGATTACTTGATCAATTTATTGTCTTTACAATTATTTAGTTGTGAAAATTTTGCTTTGATTTTGATAATGTAGTCCGCCAATCTAGTAATATTTTTCTCCGTTATCTTGTCAGTGTCACCGAACTGTTGTCACTTTCTATTTTATTTAATTACTACATATTTAAATACAGTTATCTTAGCTTACACCGATAAAAACATTTAAAGTTTTTAAACAATTTCTCTAAACTTTGGTAAATTTGGGAAGCTATTGCTGTCCCTAGATGTCTCGAAGGCTTTCGACAGGGTCTGGCACGCTAGCCTCTTAAGCAAGCTTCCAACGTATGGTATTTCTTTGGCCTTATCGTTTGGATAAAGGACTTTCTAAGCGAACGATTTCTCCGAGTTGTCGTCGATGCTTGTTCATTCCAATTGAAGGCAGTGAACGCCGGAGTTTCTCAGGGGTCTGTTTTCTCCGCGTCTTTATTCTTGCTCCACATTAATGATCTGCTCAAGCCCGGAATCTATGGGTATTCACATGACGGCACAGGTGGAAAGATACCTGCCAAGTGCTCGAGGTAGTAGGGATGAAATATAGTTCGAAAGAGAGGCTGTGGTGGATTCTATGAATCTCACTTTTCGGGCAAAGTCCGAATGGGGCTATACCAACCAAGTGAGAGAGAGAGTGAGCACACCCGCAGGGTTGCCAGCGTCTCGGACTTCTATAGGGTACATTTTGGAGAGTGTGTGCAGGAATTGTTCGAATTATTTCCCCCTACGCCGTTCCTCCATCGATTTGCAACGACGCGGTTTGCGTTGTCATTCATTGTGTGCATTGCGAAGGACTGGAATAACTTGCCCGTGATGTTCCCGGCTCCTAACGATGTGGGAATCTTTAAGAGGAGAGTGAATAGGCTTTTATAGTTTAATGCGCTCAGGAAAATTTGTGCTCGTCCGGGAATTTAATCCGAGTCCCTTAGTTGGGCTAAAAGAGTGATATCCACCTCGGCTACGGGATCTTTTGAAAATAATTACTAGATCTACAGTAACAACGTGTATTTAATTTCGGAAAATGTTTAGTTGAAATTATTCCTGAAACTTGTTATAAAATTTCCTGAAATAAAACCGTATTTTCCTCTTTTCAGAACAAAAATGGAGTTAAAGTCACCGAAAGCGAAGAAAAAGTCACCAGCGAGAATCATACCGTGGAAGAAAATGTTCCGTACGCCTTTACTAGTGCTTCTGTTACTAGGTTCATCTGCCTGTGACAATTACGACTTAGAATTTGAATTAGGCACGAACAGTTCCAAATTCGAATACAGCGAACATAGGTTAAGGCATAAAGTTATAGAGCCAAGTGTGAACTTAAGTGTTGCCAGTAATGCAAAAGTTTTGAGTGACATTAAATATTTTAGACGACATTTAAATAAAGCGCTTATTAATTTTGTGATGAAGGATGTTCTTGTGGATGGTGAGATGGAGAACCGGGTGCACTATAACGGTGTTACCGCGAAGGAGACATACGTGGGGGAAAATGGGTGAGTAAATTTTATTATACTCATTCCAGATATTACAAGAGAAGTAAATTTTACCAAGAATCAGACAAAATGTCTTTCTCTATGGTGTAATTTTTGTATTACCAAATGTTTTTCTAAGCTAGTGGCATAACCTGTTATTAGTAATGAAACAAACTAATTAAACTGTGGCGCATTTCCTGAAAACATTTATCTGTAACATAAATGACTGCCCCGACCGGGAATCGAACCCGGGACCTCCCGATCGGCAGGCATGATCTCTACCAACTGCGCTATAGGGTCAATTGAACGTTTGTACGGTCTAGGAAGTACTTTTAAAGCTTTTCTCAGTCTAACAATTGTACTGCATGGGTACCCCAAAACCATAGGGGAAAAAACCTAGAATATTGGCATTACAGCCCAATAACATATTCGTAAAAAATAATCTGATAGTTTTCTTAAGAAGAGTAATATCAACACTATTTACAATAGGAATAAGGCTAAACTGATTGTTCCAAATTTCAGACTGAGCAAAACTGGTGGCTCTTTCATGGGTAGATGTGTATATCTATAGAAATAATAAAATTCTAACTGTTCGCTTTCTGTACATTGAGGATATATGAGAAAAACTACTATTAAGGGTCTTTATTAACGCAACAGGACACAAAACAATAGTTGTTAGAAGTTTTGTCTGTTTATTTGTGCGTTAGTTCGCGCTATTTTCAGAAACGGCTTTACCGATTTCGTTACGTTTTTCACTAATGCATTGCAGTAAGCGTCACTTAATATTTAGTATCCGTTTCATTTCAATCCGTCTATAAATAAAAAAGTTAAGAATTATTGTATGTATTTCTAACTCACAGAACGAGAAAAACAAAGTCCTACAAAACAGGAGCTTTTTCTAAGCCTAAGGTTGTTTTTAGGGCATTTATTAGTATATATATATTTATATTGATAATTGACGTTCGTTTGTCTCGCTAAATAAAACTCGAGAATGGCTGGACCGATTTGGCTAATTTTGATCTTGAAATAATTGTGGAAGTTTAGGGAAGGTTGGTTTAAACGGTGAGAAACATAAATAATAAGTAACGGAAAATACTAAAAACTACAATTTAATTTTCCAATAATAAATTGTCACTGATTATCAAATATTTACAGGTGCGTTCAGAAATTTGTCTGTTCATAGCAATAGTATTAGGTCCGATCTCTTTGGTCTGTTTTGTTGGAATACAAAACAGTTCTGTTTCAGAAATAAAAAAAAGTGTAAAAGTGTCAGTTGGTTGTCGAAAAAAGAAAATAAATAACTTTCCACGCGATTATTAAAATTCATCATCTGGTTTTCGGTGCGCGAGAACTTTATTTACTGGTATTGTTTTAAAATGCCAAGGAGAAGACGACCTGACTTTGGTCGTCGAAGTGAATCGAATGTGCGACGAGCTACCTCACGTGCGAACGGCACTGACAACCAGCGAGAGACAGATAATGATAACATTCGTAGTGGTATAGCAGAATTGCGTATCACAGTGAATAATAACGAAGTAGCTAGGCTTAGAATGGAACGAATTGGGACACCAAGCACAACAACAGCGAGCACGACACAGTGATAACATGTAGCCATTGGGGCGTTCTGTAACTGTGAGTAGAACAAACCTCGGGAGTTTCTCGCCGCTTCTTCCGAAACCACTCACGGTAGGGATTCGTTGAAACGATGACGAGTTCGACTTTCGAAAAGTATTCGTAAAAACCAAGTTCGAATAAATATTATTTCAATGTAATTTAATTTCGAAAGTAGATCATCTGTCTGTCTTGCTCGACCGCATTAGAATTGCAAGTCTTCCGTCTTACACACATCGACTAGCGCATACGAACGCAATTGAATGAGCAGTTGTAAAATATGAAATATCAAGTAGAAAATGTTACATCAATGTTTCTAAGCGACCTGATAGATTAAGCCGTGCCCGGTGTATATCACTTCGCGGTTTATGAGTTCTGTAAACAGCTGGCGGAGAGTTCGGAATGGTAGAGGGATATATTTAAAATGTCCGGTGTGTTTGAGAAGCCCGCCGATTTAAGGACGTACCTTGACCAACTTCAAATTGTAAATCGAGTGTTTCCATCGTTAAATATACGAGTTATAATCGAAAAGGCTCCGGTTGTATGATGGACAGTGCGGTCCGCAGAAATATTATATCTTTGGTGCGGTCTAATTCGTATATGTTATCTACAGTAATTATTGTTTTTTTCGGGAAACACGTTTTTTTTTTTAATTATTGGTAGGTGATACTTTTGTTTATTAGTGCATATTATGTCCTTTGTGTGTCGGAAGAGGTGCTATAATATGTGTTTAAATCGTGTTGCAAAGTACAATAATATTAATACAGTGCTATGAACGAATGGTAATCAGCTTTGTATTGATAATAGATTTGAGACAAAAATATTGTATAAATATATTTTTAAATACTATTTTAACGTGATAGGAAGTAACTCATCGTGATCAACTTAGTGATCCGTCAATCCAGTGCTGGCTGAAAATCAGTGACGTTTAAAATTTTAAAAAAGTGTATATTTTTTTAATAACTTGAAATCTAAATTTGACCGGTTGTGATTGACGTAATTACTTAATTTATTACATGCGCCTTTAAAAATCATGAATTTGTGTTTTCGATGCACCAAAATAATGCGTAATTCCGTAAAAAGGATTATTAATTTACCAGCACCCTAAATACTGCTAGACAAAGTAATTCCCGATCTATGAGTATCTTCATTGAGAATGGCCGTTGACAGTACATGCGTTTGTTTTAAGAGCTTCTTGTATACTTACAGCAAAATTTACTTAAAACTTAAGTATTTCTCGAAATAAGAATCGAATGGATTCCTTGGAACAGTATGATTAAATCCAATACGTGGATATGTATCCACCACATAGATACATAAATTTAGAACATTTATGACAGTTTTATGCATCTGGAAGACTCAACAGATTATTAATTGCAAACAAAATGAGAAGTTCTCTCTTGTCGAGTTACATTCGAGCATTCATTAGGAATACAAGCAATGGAGTTTACGTAATATTAAACGATTCTCAAAGATATTGTGTAAAAATATTATGTGTCATTATAATTGTTATTGGTTATCTGTTTGTGATAGTTCTCCCGTATATTTAGAGCAGTTACTTCATAATACACGCCCGGACTTCGTAGGTATAACCTCAGTACAATCTATACTAATCTCTAAATAGAATAAAATAAAGTAAATATCATCATGATTCTATCTAATTTATTTGTAGGTATTATATACACCAATACAGCATATGTCCATCCGGAATAATGTAGCTTTCCAATGGTAAAAGAATTATAAATAAAAAGATACAAAACTCGCACTATGATACGGTTACTACAGATTTGAAGATTTTTAATATAATCTTGCGATACTATGGCGTTAGGAGCTTAGCTTTCGAAATAAGATGCATATAACACTCTCATATTAAGTTGTTCACGATCCAAGTAATTAAAACATATACAAAATTTTAAGTATTCAAACGATACCTCCTATAATAATAGTAATTGCAATAAAATACACATTTTAATATAAAAATATGGTTAATTTAAGCACGGTGTGACTTTCACTAATAATATTGATAATCTTCAGAAAATACTTTTCCAATCAGGAAACCTCTTTGTTGTATATAAAGTAATTATAGCTTATGTCATAAGAGGTTCGTAAAAATAAGTTGGCCAATGTTCACGAGTTACAAAAGAGTAACAAGTCAAAAGTACTATATTTAATGGAAGTAGAAAAAGAAGAAGTAGAAATAACGTGAGAGAAGATAAAAAAAAAGAAAAAGAAACATTTTAAATTGCATGTTTAAATTATTACAATAATATTAATATGTTATATGTATGTAATAAAAATATTATCTCTGGTATTTTTCTTTTATAATTTGGTTCACATTAAGATTCCCCGCGCAAAATTTTATTTCGTCCGGCTAATTCGATATTCAAATCACACTCGTCTTCATGTACCACGAAGTATATCGTAGAATTTTTAGCTGTGCAAGTGACGTTTTTTGGAATTCTGTTTCGACTGTGGGAATATAATTTACTTACAATGTTCCGATTGTTCGCTGTTTTCGTATTTCCACTAACAATAATTGTACTGTTAAGTTACAAAAAATATATTTGGTTGTTACTTTTTTAGACGGAACAGTTTGATCACGTTTGATTTAACTCTAAAATACATCCATATTTCGACATAAATTTTAAGTCATAGGGTATTTTGCGATTAACACAGTTGACCAATCAAACGACGCTATTAAAATGTTGCATGCAATATATGTCTTCCTACTGTTGGATTGTTGTTGTATTTCGTATCAAGACTGTGTGAAGGGAAGACAGACTTGCTCAACAGTATCGGCTATAATTTAACATATAGAATTTAACATATAATTTAAAAAACGTCTTCTAATCACAATGGGGACAGACCATCAATTTCATAGCCGGCCCCATGTAGCTTATCAGTGCTTCAAACTTAATATTTGAAGGAGCTACTGCTATCAATTTTTATCAATTTACTGAAATCAGTATTCCTAAATCAATCCTTTCCCTGGTTAGCACTGCTCCGAGCTCATTCATTAAATGTCTACGGCCGATTTAGGTCCGCACACGTAGTCTAATTGTGTACCGATTAGCGATCAAAATAACCGTTAAAACAACTGCGTCTCCGTGCAGACTGATTTCGTGCAGTGTTGCCAGGTCCAGCTTTTAAGATAAATGTAATAATAGAGATTTATCATTATCACAAAACGTAATTAGCCCAATATTGAGCTCGGCTCTCCACTCTCAATGTGAGTGATTAGATTAAGTCAGTTAGATGAAGAATGACCGCTGTGACGCAAACAAAACGAATTTCCTGTCCACACTGCAAATTAAACCAAGCTCCGCCAGATGTATTCTAGTTTAAATTTTTTAGGACCCACAATTGTTCCACTCGGCTCGTTTCTCCTCTTAGGTCAAGACCATCGTCCGCCATACTGGTCAAGTGCGTATACTTCAAACTTCACTCAGCTTTGAGAACATTGTGGCGAAGTCTCAGGTAGTCAGGTTTCCCCCCCCAATGTTTTCCTTTACCGAAGCAAAGGATAACATGGGCGTTCAACATTCAGACTCGAGTCGAAGTTGGATTTGGGCCCAGCCTGGCCTGTTTTTTTTATTATAAGTCAATGCTTGGCTTTCAAACTCACATGATATGTGGTGCAGTAAGTTTAGATGGTAAAGCGCACTGACTTTGAAAAATATTACGAATATGCACCATTCGTGCAATGCAAATCGCAACAGGTAAACTCGATTATGAGTGGACAGGTTTCCTTTCGTAACTTTGGTCTGTGGTCTTTTGTCGGGTCTAATGGCCGAATGATCCGTGATAGTGGGCTCCACTGCCTCGCCGCGCCGTCTGCGTTTCGACACTGACTTATTAATATAACAACAATAGCTTAGGTAAGGTGTCCAATCTAATTATAACATGACGTTTCGCCATGACGCTGCCAAAACGAAACGGAATCTCTTCGTGAATCGCCTTGTTGAGAATGTCAGCAATTGAATAACGGTTTTCTATTTAGTATTTTTTGTGAGGTTGCTATAAACATGTAAAATTAAAAAAGAATTAATAAACACAGCAATATTTGGCATAGACTAAAAGATTTTCGTAAACCGCATCAAATATACCTATAAAAAATCAAATAGAATCATTGAAAAACAATCACCGCATATTTTAGCATAGATTAATGAGATTTTTGTAAGTCTTTTAATATTTTTGGCATTGACACAATTATTTAATCCTTCCAAACATATTTTTCAGTTAAATATAGCGATGAACTTTATCTAAATAAGTGTAAATAAGACAACCTAAACATTAATCTCCATTGTCAAACAATAGGATCGATAACAAACAAGTTTCATTAATTTATTCATAAATATTATTTTAAACCCTCACAACTCCCTGAAATACAAATTACATACTTGAAATACAAATATATAAATATTTGCTTTTATGAAATCTCAAAATACGTACGTATCGCTTTATGTAGTTCCGACAACGGAGATAATCCGATTCCTTATAAAATCAATAAAACACAGACGTAAGACAGTGCGATAAACATCGCGTCCAGTTAAATGTTGCCAATAAAATACTGGCAGCCATTAAAATTTGATCAATCGGAATTTTCACACACGGTATTGCTCACGTTTAAAATAAAATTTAATTTAAAAATTCTTAGCAGACATTCATTAACGCGTTAAAATATACACAGATACATAAAATTAAATTTCCGTTGAAAATAGGTAAGCGTACTTTCTCTGCGTAGTTCACACATCGCGTCATAAACGCATGTGTCTAATTTGAATGTAATTACTCTTTCTTTACACCCGTATCATATTTAGATCAAAAGTGGAGACGGTATACGGTTTTATACGAGCGGGCGTGCCCAAGTCTGTTGATTTTGGTACATAGATGAAACGCTTGTAAAAACATATACTTTTACGTATATAAAGCTAAATACTAACCGATCTTAACTAGCAGATTTTAAATACGAAGATACTAAATATGCTGTGGTGTTTACATTTTTATGACAACTTAATTCGCGCCATTTCGGTACTAATCACTTCTTTTTATACAAAAGATACAAATATAAAAACCATTGTGCCGTTTTTTAATTATAATTCAGTTATCGAATACATTTATTCTAAATACATAGGGATAAATACTTCAACATATCAGATATTAGATGAAAGCATTATACATTTAAAGACGACCAATGTATCGTTAGTTTTTGCGCTCAATTAAATGGTCCCATTTTTGCGATAATCCCTTCGTATCGTAGAAATATCATAGAAGTGATGAAACAAAGTATAATAAGTTGCCAAAAATTTAATTCTTTGAAGAATCCCCTCGGTAGCGCTGTATTAAATCGTCGCGTTAAAATTCCTGATTCTGTACAATGAGGGCACTGCTAGGCAATGAGGAATATGGAGATTTCAAAGTAGCCCGGTAGCCTAAAAATAGAAGAATACTAACACATTTCACTAACTAAAGCATTTCAAATGTATCCGTTGGCCGTAAGGAAAGATATGACATTAGGAAGTCGTTTGTTTGGGGTTTCGGATTGTGCGACAGATCTAATAGCGAAACGGAAAATATGACGAGAATAAATACGAATCATTTACAAATAAATATAGTTACAAGGGTCGACTGGCAAATTGACTAATTCATTGTTGCTTTACTGACGGACTGCCATCGACTGGCTGACCAATAAACTGGTTCAATTACTAATTCACGTACAAATTCAACTTAGTTTGTCCACATCAACACGTCATGTTATCAGTTATAAATATAACATAATTTCGAAATTTGAATTTGATACATTTAAATGTTAAAAAAACTTACAGAATATTCTGTACGACATAACATGATATGACGAGTTACCGAATATATTACACGGTGCTTGTTGGAATCATAAACACATACAGAGAAATTTTTGTAAAAAAATAATAATAAATAAATAAGCATGCAAAATATGATTCTTGTTAAATTGAATAAAAATGGTAAATAAAAATATCAGAATAGAAAATAATAACTTGTTATAATATATAATGATGTAAAAAATGTAACAGTATATGTATGTCAATAGTATTTAGTTTGTATCTTAAATTGCATGAGCACTACGGGAACAGCAAGTGAACTGCCGACAAACTGGACCACAGATTGGCAAGGATAAACATTACAATTATTTCTTTCATAAATAAGTTAAACAATAAAAAAGAAAGGGGCTATTAATAATACATTCAATTATAATTAACAAATTTAATATACAAATACCTCCACTATTCGATGTGATTGACGGTGTCATTTAATCATCTGTTCTATAAATAAGTTAACAAAAGTGGTTATCTAAATTTCGCATACTTTTGATTACAAATCATAAAATACATATGTAAATACTCAACTGACACTGAATTTTTGTAATCGGGTCCGCTTCGCTATTAAGTTTGAGATTAAAATGAAATCATTTCAGTACACAGATTAATGTATTTCATTTATAATCCAGTACGCACTGCAGTAAAATATTCGAAAACAATGTAGTTCCGGAAATAATAACTAGATGACGCTGTACCGGTTTCTGAGTCACGTTGTTAAGCTATTTTATAGTCTACGTTAATAAGTAGCAAGCGCACTAGTTATGGGAATGTGTGGTTGTATGTATGTATTATATATAGTAAGTGAGCGCATAATGCAGAATGGTACGGTGATGGCGAGACAGTGATGTCGACGTTGATGATGTTTTTCTGAGATTACATCCTGGAAACTATAGTGAACAAAGTAATTAACGCTTCGTATAAGGGGGTGTTCAAGTATTACGTAACACAATTAAGGTGGGGGGTCTTGTGAAACTTTACCATGCGTTACAGGGGTGAGAGGGAGGTACGTACAACGCGTTATGTTACATTGGTTTAATTATTAAAATAAAAATAAAAACTAGGAAATTAAAATCCCCCAAGTTGGCATCCCTGTCCATTTATGTTTTATGGTTATTTCTTCGACTATATTGGACGTCATTTTTCGTCAGTATTCGTTAGTATTTTAAAGACGTAATACGCAGAAGCACATTGCTGTAGTCATTGTTATTAAAGTGGTTTCATACTGTGATGTGCTTACTTCCTAGCGCAACTGCCAAAAAAATACCAGCGAAATTTGGTCACTTAGGTATTACGTAACGTTTTGGGAGCTGTAAGGGATACATAAAAAAGTTACGGCGCATTACAAGGGGTGGGTCGAAAATGTTCAAAAATTGCGTTACGTAATACTTGAAAGCCCCCAAAACAATATGGGGTATTTATTTATTTGAGGATTTATGTTTATTTATTTGTCTATTTACGTTTGCTATCCAACCCTGGAGCACATCTTATCTGGCAGACAAAATTCATTATTATATTTTTGTACCATTTTTACAAATGCAGTTCGGTTCAAAGTAATATTTACCTGTACTGTACGTCACTATAAAACTATTACTACGTATCGGTTACATTCTCCCAATAAATTTGGCATACCAAATGCTGGGCTAGCGAGCGATGCATGATTATATTAACGTGAAGCGATGATATAAAAATTGATTTAAAAATATATGCGGATTGTACATATGTATGTATCACATAGCATAAAATAAAGTATGTCTGTCTGAACATAATAATTTCAATAACTACTGAATGGATTGTTAAACAATAGATCAAATATTAATGAGGAAAATTTTAATGTTTGTGGTAAACATAAAGTATTTATAAAACGTCTGATGAAATAGAGTTACAATACATTTTTTAATGTAATGAATATGGATTATGTATTCGTTATAATTGTATAGATCTCAAATTAAATTATTAGTAGAAGTAGGTTAAATTACTTATTTTGATTCTATAAAATCCGCCATTTATTTACTTATTATAAAAAAAAAATTTCCTATATTCACACACAATATACCAACAGATTGCATAATAAATCACACATTATTCAGCTAATGTCAGTTATTAAAACACGCGAGAACGGACTTTGCACCGTACATACATGTAGATACTGTGCGTTGCACAATTTATGTAATCTGTGCCGAAAATAACGCGTCGCGCGGCAAAAAATTAACGCAAGACATACGACACGTTTCACTGTAAAAATAAACGCGCGCAAGTGTTCGAATATTGTAATAATTCAATATTTTTATTGACCTGTTCCCGCGCGTATTGAAGCAGAATCATTGACGGAATATCCACATAATAAATTTAATTATTTATACTTAAATTGTAAGTACTGGTTGTAGTAGATGTTACAATATTGAATAATCACTTATTCAGCTAATAATTTTTGAAATTGTAATTCAAATATGAATGTATAAATTTGTTATACGATGTTATCCCGATTCAATACAATAGTATCTGCTGATATTATAAAGAGAGAGTGCGAAATCTTTAAGTTTGTGTATATACGGAAGGTAATATCTGGAGCCACGGAAACTATTTGAAAAATTCTTTTACAATTTTTTTTTGATGTGAATAGCCGAAAAACGAGTGGACGAGCCACCTGTGATCAGTAATACCAAAGGTATCACTGATGCGTTGTCGGCCAGGAATTGTGAAAAAGGTAAGGAAGAAAGTACTAGCTCTCAGGCCCCCAGCCGGAACACGATGAGTCCTTTGGCGGCTGACTCGAGCAGGAGAGAGGTAGCTAACGAGGCAGACTTCGCGGAAAGATATTAATACTAGTACCAATATTAATAACTTTATAATAATACTGATAGTGGAAGCCTAACGCGAAGCCCTACCACCAAGCAGGCCGGCTTCTATCACCTCTTACGACAACCTGTTTGGCCAGCATGGGATGGGGGGAGTATTCTAGTCCGCTCCAATACGGCACGTCCATCCGGAATAATGAAATGGTAATTTATTTAATTTAGTGCCGCTGTTTGGAAGATTACCTTCCGCATGTACACAAACTCACAAAATGTACACTCTCTCTTTATAATTTTAGTATACATTTAAAACAAAATATATTTAAATTACCGTCCATTCCGCCGTAAACATCCCATCAGTCTGGAAGGCTACGTCGTTCGTTACATTATCTATTTACCGCGCAAACCCGTAATTCCACGCCACAGATAAAACAAAACTCATGATAATAACGGTTGGTATTATTCTAAATTTAAACATGTATTAATGTCTTTAATGTTGAACATTATTGTAATCTCTCCGCAGAATTATCTGTAAGATTGATTTCTGAGATTACAGAATTAATGTGTGGGAGTAAAATTACTTACCTGTGTGCCCATCTCATTATAATGTGGGTTTCCGAGTCAAGAGTGAAAAAGTTCATTACTGAGCACACTTTGGTGAAATAAGCGGTAACCCAGACTATATCATCTCTTACTTTCGGATATTGTTTGCATTCAAACAATGTATTTATAATTAATAATTTCATCAAATTAATTAATTATTTTTTTAATTCTTTACTTCATCACCACTTACCATCATGTGGGATTGGTGTCAAGCAATAACTTATTTTATTTAAAAATAATAATTAAATAATAAAACGTAATATCTGTTAATATATTGTGGTAGTACCGTTCAACGATAAATTTTGCTTATTGTATGTATGATGTATGGAGCTCCGTAACCGTAACCGAAACTATCGGATATCCGAAATAAAAATATATACGGAACCGTAACCGAATCCGATAAAAAAGTTTTGAATTTCGGATAGGCATAGAGTCTAAATGAAACAACATGTTATGACAGGTTTTCGTTGACATTTTTAGACAGTTTTTATTATTAAATTTTTAAGGCTGTTGTTCTTCTCTATGATTGTAATACCAGATAATACATAGAAACAAAGTCAAAGTGTTACCTTGTAATTACATTATATAATTTTTTCCGATTCCTAAATCATCTAATATCCGTAACCGATATTTTCCGAAACAATCGGATAAACCGAAATAATTTCATATCCGTAACCGTAACCGAAACCCGTTAAATATTATTCATATATCCGCATCCAGTTTCATATCCATAACATCCTTAGTTGAGACCAATACCAAGTACCTACTGCACCTGATCGTAAAAATAACTTAAAACAAATTTGTCCAGCTTGTTGGTCTAATTTATATTATTAACGTCTCTTCATATACAGATATATATATCATGTTTTGCATAATGTTCTCTCGGTATTGTGTGAAGATAGCCTTATGGGATTCACACTGGTCGATTTCTGCTTGATACGCCTCATATTTATGTAGCACCTATTTCAGTAGGTAGCGTATATAGTATATATTTCAATTAATAAGTAACAGGATTTTCACATTGGAATATAATCTGTGATTCATATATTTTATTTTTAGTTCGATATTTTGTTGTTTTGTTAAAATCTTTTTATTTTTCTATTATTAGTGTAAATATAATCAACTATCAATACAATATGATAATCCATTATAATTAATAGATAATCATGATTAAGGCGCAAAATCTGCCCATGAGCACTAAGTCGTAATTTTTAAATACTGTTGTTCCTTTCATCATCAGTTCAACATCATGAATCGGTGGCTCTTCTGACACAAACACCTCAATGATGGATTGTCTTTGTAACGTAATCTGCAAGTTACTGAAAAGACGGTTGGATTATTCTAATCCGTTGAGGAGTTGCAGTTTTCATCTTCAGCATAAATCAGCAGGCCTTAACATAATCCGTGATGGCTTTGCAATGTAACCGGTACTAAAGATACTAAAGATACGGTAGAATTATTCTCAAGCGGTGAGGAGTTACATTTTTCATCTTCAAGGCACATTTTATGAACTCAAGAATGTCATCAACGGCCAGGTTTTGCTATAGTAATATTATCAACACCAAATATCTTAAGTCAATTTATTTTCAAATTGAGAATCTGAGAATAATTCTGAGAAGTTCCATTCTATGTCTCCAAAAGCCATCATCAAATCGTCACCATATTTAAAGGAGACTAATTCGAAGTTCATTCCCTATGTACTAAAGAAGAATCATGAAAATCAGTTCATGGACAACAGAGCTAATGCCTATACAAACGTACAACATACAAAAATATAGAATCTCCTGCTTATTTGGAACAGGTTAAACATAACCCTGAAATTTCCATTTATGTTTGTCCGTTACCGGATTTTACCGTATCGCGTGGAAACTGCTCGTGAAATTAAGATGATTCTAAGTATATTTATAACTTATATTAATAGTCGACATCTTCCAGGCTTTCTGTCCCTGAAAATGGATCCCATTTTACGTCATATTGACGCACACGTCATATGTGTCAATAACCTGAATCACGCTGTCGGAGTATTCTACCACGCGTTCATTTAGACAAGTTCCACATTAGAACGATCGGAGCTCGGCTGTTCCCCAGGTATGATCACCTGCCTGGCGATTTTTAGTTTAAAGCTTCTGCAACGAATAATAATATTTTTAATAACAACTTGATAAAGCTCAGTAATTAAATTAGTTAAGTATTTAAAATTGAATTTGCTGATCGCCCACGATCGCGTCGTGTGGAACCGGCACGATGCAGTGTTTCTTTGAATTCCAGTCAAAAGGCGCCTGCACCGGCCATTCTGCATGGAACGTCATTCACTGAATGTGGAACGGAAACTGAGATTACTTAAAAACTGCTCTCTTCCTAATTAAAGTGTATTAAAATAATATTTGTTTAGCATTTAAAGTAGCAGTTTTTAAATATTCGACAGCCGTCAGTGTTATGCTGAAATTCCACCATGTCCACGGATGTGCATGTCAGATTTGGAACCATCTTTTTTTTAATATTAAATCAACAATAATTTTATAAAAAATTAAGATTACCTGCCCATTTTATTCGATTATCAAGCAAGGACTGTTTTTTTATATTTCTAAACTGATCAGTCGACAAACGAGCTGACGAACCACTTGGTGTCACGTGGTCACCGTAGCCAATAGAGTTCAGTGACACCAAAGCCATCGCCCAAGTGTCGCCGACCGAAATGGAAGCGTTGGACGTTCGTGACTGGCTCTCCGACACTCCGAAAGAAACACGTTACAATATTTCACAGTCGGTTTTAGAAGGAGCGTAGTTGCTCACCAGGTGGGCAGTATACCGCACCACCATCCAAGTACCGTAGAGATTAAGCTAAGTGGTACAGAGCCTAGCGACCTCCAACATCACACAGACATCCGATCTCTGGTGGGGATGGATGGATAGTGGCAGTTTAACCCCGACATTACGCCATAGCAGGGAATTTTACCTATCTCGATAGTTACCGCTGTCTTAGAATCAACGATGAAGTAGACATTATTTGTTCAGTTCACAAGAAAATAGTGCTTTCATCTAGCCGGCAGCTCACCATCAGATGGCCCAGTTGCGCGTCTGTCGGGGTTTTTATATAAAAACAGTCAAATTTCCTTAACCTAAGTGATAAACGTTTACACACTCGTACCCCCGCATTAGCATCCCCTGTGTTGCGGGTGGCATGGACGTACACAAGTATGACATCACAAACACCCATAACCCGAGAACAAACATTTATGTGTCGCACGAATGTCTACTCCGGTCTGGATCGAACCCGGGACTATTTACTTCGCTGGTTATTAACTATCCTACGGAATTACCTTAAACAATAAATATTTTTTGTACACATATTTTCGAATCCACGGCCCGCCAGCGATAGATTACCTTAATTGTCAAACTACTTATGTTAGATCAAAACATTTTTTAGAACTTATTTTCGCTAAAAGTCGCGGGCATGAAACGCTAGTAGGGTAAATGCACCCTGTTTAAAATGTCGTCACTCGTCACACGCATTGTATTCGTGTAGTGACTTATACGGAGCGGAGGTGTTGTGTGTGTATGTGTGTGCCGATGACTAAATCAGACCATCGGGGCAAAACATGTCAGAGTTTAGAGTGAAATGAAAATTGGAAGCCCTTGTAGAATCCGTATTAATATTTAAAAACTCTGTAAATAGTTAATTTGGGCAATATTTTGGAGTCACAACTTAAAACATCCATAATTAATATTATATAAATTATAATTAGGCTCTTGGGTTTCCCGCCTAAACACCCGTATATAAGCGGTTTACGCACAATCCATTTCCATTTATAACAATGTTGTCATTGTCAAAAGGCGACGGACGAGCAACTATTCAATGGACAAGAAGACTTGCTTCTCTTTTCCACGATATTGCTATCTCTTTTATTCGTGGTCACCTTGTATAAGAGTTGCTTTATAAAAATGCTTACTCGAATCAATTCATTTTTTTGTGTATTTTTTTATCTTACCGACTGATCGACGTGTTCGAACTATGCGGACAAATAGGTTTACACTGAAAACCAGTGGTCATGACTCCTCACCGCTCCATCACACATGCTAAGGGTTCTATTTGTCGTCATAACTATAGTTTTGAGTTATTTGTAAACCACCGTTCAAAATTAGGAAATAAACGTTTTTGTTCTTACTACAAACCGACCGTTAGTCGGTTCACATGAGCGACATTGACCTAATGTTGTAGTATTATCTATATTATTCTTACAATCAACATAAGTATGTTGAAAGCCTGTTGATAGATATTTTAAAAAGTAAAAAAATTAAATTTCGAACATTAACATTAACGACGTTTCACACTGTCACTCTCAACACACACACACAAAGACAAGCCCGTACGCATATTGCTCGTGCTCGGTAAAGGTAAAGGGTAAGTTGATAATCGAAACAATTTCGAACTAACATTTTCAGACGCTTCACACAAGACATACAATTACACGAAAAATAAAGTATTCATGATTCGATTCGATGACTGCGCATCTTAACTGACATCGAGCCTACCTTTACGCTTACGCTGACACGCGAAGTGTTGTTGTGTGTTGCTAATTAAATTACGCTGTCTTTCGTCTTATCACATATCGCACCCTTAGAATGAAAGGGACTTAACTCAAAAATTGCAATTTATGGGAAATGACGAAGAAAGTTTTCAAAAATGTATGGTCTTCAGTTAATTTAAAGAGACTGATGTATGAGGTTTCCTTTTTCCCTTTCTCACTCATAATTCGGGCTCTTTTTCTCCATGGGGTTTTGGAGTAGGCTTTTTTAAGTAAATTTATAGTAAAATCTGGAATTTCAGGAATTTTGAGTTAACTCACTTTCATTCTAAAGGTGCGATATTATAACCATTACTGTACAATGAATAAGTATAGCTATAAATTTTATTATTATTGTGACTCTAAAATGAATCGATAACATTAAAAAGGTACACGTCGATATTACATAATACACATTTATTACTTTAAGTACGTTAGCTATGTACTTTTGAATAAAAAGTGTAAGACTGGTTAACCAGTAACCGGATTGCGCCGGTCGAGTTGCGTGTGTATCAGAGTCAACTTGTGAGTTGCCGCTGAGAGCAGCCCTTCGCTGCCGACCTCCGCCACACGGCTAGCGCGACGCGACGATTTGCGCGAGGAGAGTAATGTGGATACGTGTGTTTAAGACATTTATTTACTTTATAAATGTTGTTTATAAAGAGAATACGTACTAATTTAAAATGTGTAACGGGAACGAATATAAAAGCATTTTTCAAATAGAAGCCTAAACAATTTTTTTAAGAAATTTTATCTGTCTTTCGGTGCGCAACTAACACTAAAACCAGTGACCAAACTACATGTTTCCCTGTATATTTGGAACTTATATGATGTGTCACACTCTATTATACTTTCCATTCCGGGTAATGAATCTGTTGACGCGGGATTTTTTAGAGAAGCAAGGGCTGGTGCCATCCAATAAATAATAGTAAAATAAATTAATCGATAAACAAACAACGCTGATACGATCATACATAATCAATCAGATGTTTGTGAGTTTTTTTACATAAAAAAAAATTATGCTCGACAAACCCACCTGATGGTAAGTGGTCATGAAACCTACGGTGCTAGTAATCAGGGTTGTTTGGCGATGTACAAAAATTAATACGGAAATGCACATCTGGAGCAATTTATTGGCCATATTGAGCTTCTGGGACGCTTAAGGAGAACGTCATAATCCACCACCCTTAAGTCCAACCTCTCCTGCTTCGGTGCATGCTTCTGAATGACGGCTAAACTTATGCGTGTACGGTGGAAAGCTGGTTAGCTCCCTCCTAAAATCATCCTCCTTGAAATAATTTTATCATAACCAAAGAACACGGTCGCGATGTCAGTGAGGCACTAGACAAAGTGGCCGGTTACCTTCTAGTCGCTGGTCTGTTCTGCTGGCTACGAAAAATCAAGAGAATCGTTCTCACACTCACACTACAGTTCTGTGTGTTGCAGACGGCGTGAACATACATAAATCAGACATCACACACAACTATGACTCGAGAGAAAACATTTATCCGTCACACTGATTACTGTCTGCCGGGAATCGAACTCGGGTCGCTTTGCCCGGCAAGGAGGGTCATTACAAACTGGGTTATGGTCGTCTTATAAGAACAAGACAAGATAGCTAAAATAACAGTAAGTCATGACGGGAAAGTATAAAAATAATAAATTTCTCTGCGAGCAGGCGTTTGCGGTGACGCTATCAACTTCCTTAATTCTCAGTACTCTGTCGGCGCATTTAGAGGAGTGCGTGTCACAACATGTCACGGTAGGCAATTAATCACGTGACATTGCACCACCGTGCAGGGACAGGTGGGCACAGGTGGGACAGGTTGCCGCGATCCCGGTGAATGCCTACATTTTTGCGTACTGTATACAAAGTAAAATGTTATAAACGCATTATAATATACAATAATAAAGTTAAATAATGTTATAATAATTTAAATAAACACAAATCAATTGCCGCATTTTTGCCGACTTTTGACGATTTGGCTGATTGTTTTTTGTGTATGTACATGTCGGGACAAGGTTGGTATAAAACAATTATTTTGGAAAAGCCACCGGAAATTTCAGAAATGTTGGATGGTATATTTGTGTGTAATTTAAATAAACGAATGCGACATTGCTTCTCAGTTTCTTCATTAGTATCTAGTCTAAATATATTAATATTATAGACAGGGTACGAATTTCTTGAGTTTGTATGTATGCCGAGGTTAATCTCCATATTCCAGTTGGTAATAGGCTACATATCATATAAATTTAATAATTAATTGTTGATCACAAAAGAAGTCCAGGCGAGCCGCTAGTGTAATAAAAAATAGTAAATAGTACAATCTAATGCTATATATAAAATAGACTCAAATCCATATTCTGATGAAACAATCGAGGATACTTCGAACATTATTGATCTTTGGCAAAATTTTCTTCAGATGTTCTAGGTAAGATTAAATTTGACATCGAGGACATGTAAAGTATCAAGACGGTGAATAAAACGTCGGAACCCATATATACATACATTTTATTTCCTATTAAAGTTTTCTTTCAGTTATCACTGTGTTTGATAGTTTAATGGTTACATGGTTGTAATTTTAGGTATTACTATGATTATGTTGTCAAACGTATCCAACTTGAAATTCACACTCGCCATCTTGTCAAAATTAAATGACATTTATTATTTTTAATTTTAATGACTATAGACTTGAATATAAGTCTTTTGGCCCACGCTGACATAGATTAATAAAACATTAGATATTTGGTCAAAGTACTTTGAAACAAAAACGTAACTAGGAATTTTTGGTGTCTTTTCTGTCGTTAATTAATTAATATTTTCCTGTTCAATATATTACCGTGATCTTTCCTTATCGTAAATTGATATAAACTTCAACTATACCAAATGTCACACTTGTTAGTGAGCGAAGTATGGTATAAAAGGAAAAGTTTTCACTTCACCTATTAATATGCATAATGGCCGGCCAATTCACACTACGACAGCTCGTCGGGAGATCGTACCATAGAGGAACTAGTATGAGATCAGTGCGCATGCATTATTTTTCTGTAGACAATCCTTTAAAGTCGAAATGTGCAAGCGCTTTTGTCAAATCTCCATGCATAAGCACTTCCGGATCTACGGTTACCGCTCCATCAACGACGATTAAGCTGCAATAAATTTTAAACGTTATCAACGCTTGAACGAAGCGGTGTTCAGTTACACACACGTCGTTTGAGGTGCACCTGAGTCGTGGTGGTCGGGTCTAGCTGGTGATATCGCGTGTCATTTTGTTTCGAATATTCCGATTTTCAGGGGTGTTGAGTGACACGACCCGATCCAGTCTTCATCGAGACACCGATTGTCCTCATTTTTCAGTAGCTCCGTTATCTGTATGTCGCACGATCGAGAATTTGAAAAGAATATATTTGTAACTTGTTACTTCTACAACAGTTTGTAGTCACGTTTTAATTTTTTTTTTACTGCTCCATTTAAGGCGTCCATCCCGAAACTGAACACACTGGATCCAGAGCACTAGTTACCAGTAACACGATATAAAATATTGTGAAAGAAAATTTAATTAAATACATATCCCAAATAATACACCTAACATTCTACGTCCACCGTAATGTACCTTTAAAACGGTAAAAGATATTTTCAAATAGGTGTCGTGGTTCTGCAGATTACCCTTCGCATACTCTCAAACTCAAAATTCGCACTCTCTCTTTATAATATTAGTACATAATCCAGTTATATACTTCGTAAATGTAGATAGATAGATGACTAAAAACTTACATAGATAGTAATACAAACTGTAAAACAAATGCAGACTATTAATTTACATGCTACTACAACGGACTTCAGTAAAACATTGATGTAAAATTGTAATGAGCTTAAGTTTTTAACTTTTTAAGTTTTTTAACTTTGAATAATGCTACTAATATATGAGTAATTGTAAAAATCTAAAACTTAAACTATAACAGGGCTGAATGTGCACTTTTTTATTTTAAAGTAATGGGTCGTGGATCTTGATGTTAAGGGCGAAAATGATTATTGATAGTAATAATTCAACTATAATAGGTTTTTTTTTATGTAAGGATATGTTGATGTCGATGTAAAGGCCAGATTTTTGTTTTTTGACTTTCTTGTCTGTGTGTAATCGCATCACGTGTGCACACTTAAATCACGAGTTGATATCTAGAATACTAATGATATTTGGAAACGAGTTTCAGATATAAGATATATTTTCTTCGCTGGCAGTAAGACACGGGGCCGACTCATCACTTAACCCCCCCTCACGTATTCTGAAGGGCGCTTTGTATAGCACGAAATACCTTGATTCTAACTGTTGTACAAGTACATTCTAAGTAAGTCTAGGGCTGACAACTTCATAGAAATAAAATTATGTATAATAATGTACCTACTATATTTTAACCCTTATACTTACTATATATGTGTACTATGGATAAAATATAAGTAGTAAAAAAAATTATTTACCTCAGAAAAATCACCCAGATCTCGTCATTTGCATAACTTATCAATTGCAAAGAAAACTACTTTCATACATATTAACATTTAATTTAATTGACAGCGTCGGGCGTTGCTTGGTGGAAAACAATTGTTGTGAAAAACCGTTAATCTACTTTAAAACAACCTATTATTTGCAAAAACTAATTATTGCAAAGTATTTTTACGTAAAATATTTAATTTTTTGCTTACACTGTTAACAAAAAAAAATCGTCTTCCTTCCCATATATTCAATCCATATAGTGACCTAAAACATAATTCATAACACAATATATTTATTGGATGTTATAATTTTGACAACCCTATTGTCACAGAAATGTATAGGGCGTGTTGTATTTTAAGGCAGCGGTCTGTAAACACTAAATATATACTCACCTTAAAACTGATATTTAGATATTGGTAATATTTAAGCACGACTCAGACGTGCCTAGATTTTTGTATTTAAATATATATTCCATTAGGAACTTACCTTCGCTTCGTTTTGGATCATCTAGATTGTGACCCATGATATAAGTTCCAAATATGCCTAAAATTATCGAAATTCGTTCACCGGTTTTAGTTTTTACGTGTACAGACAGACAGATAAAAATTAGTAATAAATATGTCTAGGCTATATCTTTCTACCTATAATTTAAATCGACAGCAAAATTATCGTGTATTTAAATCGTATCACAACTCATAAATGTCCCACAACCGGTGTCAGGTCACTTCTCAATAATTCCTATTAAACTTGTAATAGATCACACTTGATGGTAATACATTTTTTTTATTATTATTTCAATAATTAAATTTAATATTATTATAAGCTTTTATTGCGACATATGTCGGCACGACTGGAACTACAATATTCGTTCGTTAACAATACAATAGCATTAATTTTAGTACCAATACCGTTGCATAGACGGCATTGTACTCCGATGCGAATAAAAAAAAACTTTTATATATTGTCTTTAATTTTTTTTATATTACATGTTTATTCATTCTACTACCATTTCAAAAAACTGTTTTAACATTAAGGAGAAGAAACTGCAACAGAAGCTCTTATGTACGTCTTTTGAATCAGCATAAATGACAATTACAAAGTAAGTTTTAAACCTGCGTGGAATCAGCTGCGGCGCTGTTCCATATATGTATAGGTTTCTAAATTTAAAATTTTTACTATACCCTTTAAAAGTTTACCTTGAATATTTCTCTGATAATATCGCATAAGCGAAAATAAGCCTTCGCAGAAATATTCGCAGGAACGTATTCATATTTATTTCAGACTGTTGAATCGACCGTAAGTCAAGAATCAATCGATACATAAATTTACACAGATTATCCAAACAAGTTCGACATCCAATAATAGAAGTTTTGCTTACAAAGCCTAAACCAAGCATACTTATATTTTATGACTCCATGTCGCGTAATCGCATCGAGTTGCGAGGACTCACCGGTCCCTAAACCGTACTTTACCGTAGGTTGAAACATACTATAGTAACTGTAACCAAGTTGTTGCGTCAACTTAAACAAATATATATATCATTTCTACTTCGAGGATCCATCACTTACCCAAGATAAGTAAAAACAAGTGATTTCACGCAACAGACAAAGGGGCGTCAACCAGATGTACGCCATAACAGCGCTCGTCGAAGATCGGATCAAGTTTTTTTTAACAACAGTATTATTCTGTAATCTCATTGCAGCATCTGGCCGTACGAGTAATGGGGCGGCCTAGAATACTCCTCCCAATCCCATGCTGGCAGAACGAGGTGAATTTCCAAAAACAAAGCGAGGACAGCCTACTAATCTATAATATAAGTATTCATAGTACGGAGATCGGATGCTCCGTCAACGCCTCGTAGCGGACTAGACAGGGAACTAAGTTTATCTACTATTTTGAACTTCAATTGTTTTATTTAAGTGTCGCGAATCAATAATGTCATGAAGACTGC
>PDGT01000158.1:174748-254457 GCA_003671415.1 Megathymus violae | reverse complement strand
GTGACTGTTTGTACACATAATGCGTACATTTACGTATATATATAGAGATCAATTAAGTCACTTAATTAGGTATTCACATCTTTTTATAACAATATATAAATAATAAATCAAGAAAAGCAGATTGACGGCTGTATTCCATTATTAAATCGGGACTGGATAGGAGTTGAATATTGAGCTCAAATGTAATTTTATAACGCATTATTGTTATGAATATTACAAAAAAGACTGTCAAATAATTCCTAAAATCGCGTGGAGATCGCGGTAAATGCGTGAATGTCATATTGGTCGAAGTTAAACCAAACCTTAGAGCATTAAAAAAAGGTGTGTCCAACTCGAAATTCGAAAACCGATTAATATTACATCAAAATACTTTAAACTACAGCACCGTTTAAAATTTCAAACGATTTTCAACCTTGAAGAGTAAAAGATAAAGTCTTAACAACGATCCGTGGTGAAGTGAAAGAGGTATAAGAAATGAATAGAATATGCTTGTATTAATTAAAATTCGAAAAAAGAATGGTGTCCATTCCATTAGCTGTACGTGTCAATTATTTGAGCGCTAATGAATCGATTTAAGAATCCCCGCTCGACCATAGACAAGCAGGGCTGTCAGATACTACGACCATTTTCGAAACTCATGTTTTTCAAGATAAAATATACACTGTCGCAGGCATTTTAAGTCCAGATTTTAATAGACAGTAAGATTTATAAAGAAATTGGGCCTTTTTTATTCAATTATATTTAACAAACTATTTAATTCTAATACTCGGTGAATGTGTATTAAGGATATGTTAACCCATCGTATAACACCGATAAAACGACGAAAATAATAAGTAATAATTATAATTATTTCTATCAAATTATATTTAATAAACACACACGAAGTGTATTAATAGATAATATGTTAAAATTACGATAACACTGTATTTTTATCATTCATGTGCTCAGAAAAGTTCCGATGGTCAAAAATCGGGAAAAGTGTTGTTCTAGAACAATGAAAACCATAACATATTTCATAACAAATAACTCCACCAAGATCTATTTAATACCCATTCACTTATCTTAGACAGTCTTCTCATCCTGCTTTACACCCATTTCTGCAGCTCCTTCCTGGCTTAATAAGTTTAAATATTAAAAAACATATAGGTGCTAACCCTACAAAACTCTTTGGTTTCGCTCCCACACCAGCCAGAACAATCGTAAAGAATACATTCAAAATAAAGCGGCTGTAGTACGCGGCGTTTGACTAATTAAAATAAAAACTTATTAACCGACGAAAAGTTATAAGCAACTTCCTGTTTTGTTGTTAATTTCTAATATTAAATGAAGATTACATTACATTGTTCGTTAATAAAAACACGTTGATAGTAATTTTCTATATTTGAAAATAAAATCATTATATCTTAACCTAACTGAAACTAATCTTTTTCCTTATTATAATCATTTTAATTGTTAGTTTTTATACTGGTTATTATGGCAATCGATATATTTGAATGCAATAAATAATATTGAATAAATCTTATCTTATGTCATATAGAAATTTTTACAATAAAATGTAATGAAGGTCGAATCGAATTGAAATATATTTCGTTTTCTATAGAATTTTTATTGATTTTGGATTGTGTAAGTTTTATTGTATGTAAATGACGAGATGGTGCTCTAAATTCCGTTTGGTTTTTGTTATTAAAATAAACTTAGTAGTTTCGGACCTGTGAAGGGAAAAAGGTAAGTTTTGCATTTTGTGTAACATCTTTTAAACTACAAATTTTTAAAGTCGTCAAATATTTTTATCGATATATTTAATATATATGGAAAGCTATTTCGTAACTCGGACATAGACATTGGACTTTTTTTAATTAATATATTTAATAAATAAATTATAACATGTTTATTTGCAGCATGCGGCCACCATTGAGTCTATGTTTGCTCCAATTTTAATTTTCTTATCCAGTATATTTTAAGATAAATGACAGTCGGACACGTCCACATGAATAATCCTATAAGGATTCCGTTTCTTATCGAATGTACGAAACCCTCATCAACAACATCAATTGCAATCCCAATGAAGATAAAAGTTATTGAAAAAAATATAATGTTCACTGGTATCTAAACACGTTGAAGTTCAAAAATCGCTCTGTTTCCGATTCGCGTCGGTTCGACCGGAAGAGCAAAAGCAGAGATGACGCGGCATATCCCAGATTCGCTTGCAATCACATTACAATAACTACTCATTTAACACTCGTTCGAAGTTCTGATTGGGACTACCGTTAACACTGCACCGATTTTTAGGTCGATGCGGCTCGTCTCGTTCCGTTCGTGATAAATTGGGCTGCGTTCACTTCTCGCTATTTGAAAATTTTGAACGTGCATTCGAATTACACAGGTTGTAAGAATCGATTACATGTTTGAAAATCGAATCGTCTTTAAATCCGTTTTGGCGGGCAAAGCGGTTGTTTTATGGATGTGTTGGTATATATATGTATACCCTCTTACTAGTAAAGGTCACGTTTTAGGATGTAATAAAATTACAATAATTTTTTTTTTTTACAAAATTAATGATTAAATAATTGAATAATTTTCTATTAATTTATTTTTCTTTTTTGTTATTTATCACCAGCAATGTAATTAAATTATATAAGGAATACAATTTTTTTTATCTGATGGACTCAGACGGTGCCACCGCCTCCATGTCCAATCCCGATCGGCTGTCTCCCGATGCCAGAAATACATAGAGCTATCCACAAAGCGTTATTTTTTAACGTAGCTGGTAATATAGCGAGCGAAGAACGGTATCTTCTGATCAATTCAACCAGAAACCGCCGTTCGAACTTCGACACTCTTCGAGCGGTCGCGTCCAAATAGACAAAGATTATACACCGAAACAGCTATGTATGTTGGAACAGGTTTCTTTCTTGTGATGAAAAGTAATCCAGATTATGACCTATATTATAAGTTCATGCTACGCCAAAAATATCGAATATGCGAAATAAAATTATATCCGAAACCGTCACCGTATCCGATAAAAAAGGTTTCGGATAATTTCGGACAGGAGCAGAGTCCAAATGAAACACGTTATGACAGGTTTTCGCCGGCAAAGCCGATACACTATCCGCGTCGCTCTCATTTTTAGACAGATTTTGTTGTGATATTTATAAGGCTATTATTCTTTTCTAAGATTGTAATACTAGATAATACCTAGAAATAAAGTTAAAGTATTAGGTACCTTGTAAATACAAAATTTTCCGAAAAAATCGGATCATCCGAAATAATTTCATATCCGTAACCGTAATCGAAACCGATAAAATATTATTTATATATCCGTATCCGTATCCAGATCCCAAATTTCATATCCGTAACATCCCTAGTCGTTACACGAATTAATAAAATTATTCCACAGCCTTTAATGATATTTGAATACACCATTTTCAATTTACATATCAAAATTCTTTTATTTTTACATTTTTCGAACATTACATTTTCTCTTCAACCATTAATTTTATAGGTCTTTCTGAATGACTCAATGAATTTAATAATTTTATAAATACGTGATAATTTCAATAGTAACTGTCTGCGTAATGTGATGTGCGAAATCTGTTAATCCGCACTCGGATAACGTGGGTTCCCCAGGTTAAATTCACACTGTGAGGGTGACCTGACCCCAGCAGTGCAGCAGTGGGCCAGTCAGTGTAATGATGACCTTTTTTGTACAGATTCGATGCCATTAATTATCTCATTAGTGTATCGCTGTTCCTTCTCATTCATTATTACACATATGTATTTACAAACAGTTGAACGTCATTCCTAAGCGTCTTAAATAAATACTAACATGAAATAAATCACCTTGGGTTTGGGTTAACGTTAGATTTCAGGTCACATTTGCTTTCTGTGAAGGAAAAAAGCAATCTGTATTTGTGGTACGTTTCCGAAGACATGCCTTCATCTCAGTAATTGCCGCTCAATTGAATCGCGTGTACATTTCAATCTAGCAATTAGCGAGCCGCTGTATAGTTGTGGTCTCGCGCGAACTGTACGTCGAGAAACAACCGAAGAACGAGTGAAGCTTCACCAAACAATACAAATTTAAAGTAACAAACAACCACAAACGGCTCCAGAAAAAAATTAAATACATAGCTTAAAACCCAAATAAACTGAAAATTAAAAATCTGTGAATAAAATAATTTTGACGTTTCGACTGTAACGAAAAAATCTTTGTGATGATGTCCGGCGACATCACGTTATTATTGACAGGTCCAGCACAAGAGCTGGTACTCCCGGGAGATATACTAAATGTTCACGTGAGACGCTGTCATAGTGAAGGTGGAGTACCACCGAGCACCGCGGTGATAAAGATTGCGTCAAAGTACATTTTACTGATAAAAGTATAGTTGGGTTAAGATGAAAATTCCATTAGAATCAGGGATGTTATGGGTAACCGTAACCGTAACCGAAACTATCGGATATCGGAAATATAAATATGTCGGAAATCATAACCGAATCCGATAAAAAAATTTCGACAAATTTCGAATAGGGGGCAGTATGTACGATGGACGTTATGGCAGGTTTTCGCTGTCTGTGCCGATACATTTGCGGCGTCGCTTTCATCTTTATTTATTTGACTTTTAGGGTTTTTATTTCATGATTATAATACCAAATAATATTAAGAAAAAAAATTCAAACTCTTACCTTGTAAATATACCTATTATATTTTTTTACAATTCCTAAATCGCTTAACATCCGTAACCGAAATTATCCGCAACAATCGGGTAATCCGAAATAATTTCATATCCGTAACCATAACTTAAACCAGTAAAATATTATTCATATATCCGATTCCATATCCAGATCCGAAATTTCATATCCATAACATCCCTAATTAGATTATCTTAACTGACGGAATTACCTACCGTCTCATTATGCTTTATTATAATTAAAGCCGAATAATTCGTTGAATCGATAACACAATCTATTTTATATGCAAAGAAAATTCATGAATGATTTCTGCTATAATTGTCGCATATAGTGTTCAATCCGATGTAGTTGTAATTTTAAATCGAAATAAAAAACATTTTGTTGTTTTCACCGATTTCTTTGAGATCGGTTGACCGATTTTTGTAATTCTGTTTTTGTTTAAAGTGTATTCTAGCCAAATGGTTTCCTATAAAAATGGTGAAGTGAGGAGATAAACAATGGAAGTCCTTAATACGGTCGTAAATGAACTGTAACAAAATATTTACTATTCAATATCATTTTGCACAGCTCTACAGTTCTTTAAACTGTGGTTATGTTAGCACTAAAATATCTTTTATTAGAAAAACCAACTTCAAAAAAAATAGTGTAAAACAAAATGTCACTATTTTCTTTTGTTTTTTATTTAAAAAAACAACGTACGTAACAAATACAAACAGCCAAACTGTGACCACAGGTCATCGGCAGTTCGGAGTTATTGTCGATTAGCTCCCGCTACTTAATCACAAATATATTATTATTTTTTTATCAATAAATTATAGTAATTTCTACAAAAACAAGTATTGTGAGTTTACATTGTAACTTATGTTGATATTTCGAACTGTAGAGAAATTATGTTTTTGTTATGTAATGAAGGTTAGTGATACATTTTTTTTTGTGTTCCATGTTGTTATGTAATTAATTGATTAATTTCTCTACCGATGATAACAATAAAGATCTGGAAAAGATGTTCTACTTGTCAGTACTTATATTGTTGTAAAATAAAGTATGATAAACAAAAAAAACAATCAGTGTATATCGCATTTTGAAATCGATTTTTGTAACATTGTTTTGTTTGTTTTATTTACTGTACCTAAGTCTGTGCTAGCTACAAAACATCTAGGTAATACTAGGGCTCTAACTTTCGTCAACTGGTAACAAGATTAGAGCGGGCTCCATTTGCGGCGGCCATTTTCGTTCAAACGTCAAACTTACAAAATGGACTTCGCGCTCTCGTGGGATTTTAGAATCGCGTCTGTTTTGTTAATTCTATTAACTTTCGGGGCTGCTCGTAATTGTTGAGATATGTTAGAATGTGTTGACGTTCACCTTACGAGTATGTTTGAGTCTTAGGCCGACAAAGTTCTTGTTAAGTCGTGTTTGTAAGTAGAGTTACCGCTATTTGTCATTATACATATAAATACTGTATTAAGTAATTCTTGCGCCATGTCTTTCCCACAGCAAAGGTTACTAGTTATTAATATTATTGATTAGTATCGATCAGGGAAACAGCTGAAACATGATGATTGTCGTTTTGACTGTGGAAACATATTTCTACACGTCATATTGAAGTACATGTCAAATGTGTCAAAAAAAGGCGGGAGATCTGCTTTCGCGTTCATGACATTTCTCTGCCGGTCAACTTCTATAACAATTGAAAACTGCGTATCCTTTTCTTCTTCTACAAGTACATCGTAAAATTGTCGAAGCTTTAATAAGTAAATATTTTTATCGTAAATCAATGTGATTAATTACAACTGTTTATTTTATAAATAATTATTTGTATTATTAGTCTATCCATAGATGTATACTTTTATTAATAAACTAGCTGTGCCCGCGACTTCGTCCTCGTGGAATAACAAAAAAGTTATTTAATAGAAATAAAAGCCTAAGTTACTCCTTATTTCATCAGCTACCTGCCAGTGAAAGTCCCGTCAAGATCGGTCCAGCCGTTTCAGAGATTAGTTTGAACAAACAGACAGACAAAAATTTTAAAAGTGTTATTTTGGTATATGTACCGTATATACATTCATATGCATGTAGTAAAAAAAGGTTATTTTAATATTACAAACAGACACTCCAATTTATTGATTAGTATAGATATAGACATGGCGGTCGCTGATTCTGTCTTACACCGCCTGCCCGAGCCCCGATCTGCTGGAAGAGATATTATTTTGAAATGAACAGTCTCTATGCCAGTAACCTATTATTTTACATAACATTTGATTAATTAAGATTTATAGATGTCATTGCACATGACATTTTCATATTATGAAATGAAATAATATTTATTCGAAGTTGCTTTGTACAAACACTTTTCGATAGTCGAACTACGCCATCGCTTCATCAAACCCCTACCGTGACTGGTCCCCAAAGAAGAAGCGGCATGAAACTCCAAAGGATTTTTTTCCTACTCAAATTTACAGAACGCACTTATGGCTGTATATTAAACACGTGTCCAACCATCCTTATTTTTAAAGTACTCATCATTCAAATTCAAATTCCAAATCATTTAATCATATAGGTATTCTGTAAATACACTTATGAACCTCATTTTTGCTTCTACCGCCGTTTCGGAAAGGTGCTTTAACATTGAGGAGAAGAAGCAGCGAAAGTAACTCCTCAGCACACCTTTTAAACAACATATGTAATTACAATAGTTTAAACCTGTGCGGAACTGGTTTCGACATTGATTTTGTCCAGGCATCCTTGTCATTCATGTACTCATCTATACTATAATATCCCTTGCCTATAAGTTGTGTTTTAATGCGTCGCTTAAAAGTTCCAATGGGCAACTCGCGTAACAACTTTGTAATAACCTTTCTGCACAAAAATAAACGACGTGAGTGTTCATTTAAAATATGACATTTCTGTCAGTTCAAACTTAATTGCAGGTTTTTACACATCTACCCATGAAAGAGCCATCAGTTTTGCTCAGTCTGAAATTTGGCACAATCGGTTTAGCCTTACTCCTAGTATTAACATTGTGAACATTACTCTTCCTAAGAAAACTATCAGATCATTTTTTCTAAATTAAATTTTTTTTTCTTTATTTATTATTATTATTATTATTTTATTTATTTATTATTGTGTCACACCTCACTGTTTTAATATGTTAAAACGGTCTTCGGAGTGGTATTCTTGACTTCAAAATCAAATATTTATTGACTTCAACACCCTAGTAGCTCATTGTAGACCTTAAACCCATTTAAACCTGTCAAGGTATGACACACTTCACATCGGCGGCGTCATCGCGGTTTCTAGCCAAGTGTATGGAATTGACTACATGACCGTCAAGAAGGCTCATTACAGACTCTACTATCGATAATATTACAGTGACGTTCGGTACAGACTTATTAGACTCCTTCAAACGTAGATAACTTCCCACTAGAGTGTAACCTATCCTCTTTTTTGTCGCTGGGAAATTCATTTATGCAACCCGTATGAAACTCGCCGGAATGCCCAAAAAAAGTGTTCTTAAAACTCCGTGTTCCCTCACCATAAGCGCTACGCTATAGATCCGTTTTGGCTTACTACCGATATTACGGCTTCAGTTACGTCACACAAATAGTGACGTAATTAGTTGAAGGAAAAAGCGAACATATTGCCTTCTCTTTCTACACGGTCTCGTTCGCCGCTAAGGGAATCGGATGTAGCTTTGGCTGGTCTACCGCGCTTCGCGGTTTCCTTTTTCTATCTTACTTTTTCAGAAGAGAAGACCACCACTGTCCAGGAACTTACTACCGCTCATTCGTGCTGTTGCAGACCCCAGGCGACAGACTCCGCAAGACAGAGCTTTGTCCAACAACACGTTGATTCGAAAAATTCAACTCCTAACCGCGGTTGATATTGTTTGCTCCAACTATCACTAACAATTGAAACAAGAATTAAAGCACACATCTCATTTTATCATCATCATACATCATCATTGTCACACTTTTGTCACAATAAGAAGGGTTGAAGCCGCAATCCGTCAAGCTGGCCAAATTCGGATTCGCAGACTAATGAGTTCGGTAGTAGATTGTAATTTTACGAGATAGTTCCGTTGGTTCAACTGTTGCACTAATATCACAAAAGTGCTCCTGTATGAAGACATCCATAGACGAGCGTTTGATTATAGAACTGCTGTTGTATTTGAATGTTAGTTATTGCTCGTTTACAATGTAAAACAAATGACGAGCACCTTTTCTTTTCTGTCGATATAATAACGTTTAAAGTCAATACGTTTAAATGCATTCGCTTAAGCTAAGCCCAGATCATTCAACCGTAGAAAAAAGGTACGCAAAAAAAAGCTCCGTGCCTACCTTAGGACGCTTAAGATAACGCTTTTTGAATAGCTTCTACCAAATTTGATAGGGAATGAATTGATATTTAATTACTGATTAAATTATTATCATCATTGACATGATAATTTGTGTTATTCATTTAAATAATTTAAAGTTAAAAACATAATACGAGTAGTAACTGTACATTTTATTAATATAAACTGTATATAAGACACAGATATTTTTTAAGTTTTATCTTGCCAAATAATTAGTTTTGTAAATCAAAAAAATGTAAAAGACCTCCAGTAGAACTTATTAAAACTCTAAACCATTGTGGACTAGTCATATGTAACCCAGTGCCGGTAGCCCATCAGATCGAGATGAAAGAAATATTACCTGCGATTTTAAACTTATATAATGGTGGACATTACACATTTTAACTATAACGATTACTCACGATTTTTGTATTTTTACAGTTATTTCTCTCGGAAACTCTTGATGGTGTTATTGTACAAGCATCTTGGTAGCTTCGGCATTGACGTTTGATTAAGAGAGTGATACAGATCAATCTACTCGCACAAAAACAATAATATAAATAAAACGTTTATATAATAATTTAAATCATATATTGTAATAAGAATATAAAATATAAATGTGGAAAGGGTCGACAGTAAATTAATTGCCTAAAGACGATTTAATATACTTATTTAATTATTTAAATGAGCAGCATTTTAGCCAATAGCCCCAGTACAGCGACTGCCATTTTTTACACCGCATAGCATGAATCACTACCGAAGTTGCGCGCACAAAAAACAGATTAAAAAAATACAATTGACTTTGACCGAATTTAATAATCTTCAGCGCTTTTTGTCCGAATACTTTCTTAACATTGTCTTTTTATTGCTTACGGCTGTTCGATTGGAAAGTATTTGATAATGTGAGATTCGTTATTTAAAATTAGCGCGCGTTTATAAAATTACCTATCGCTAATTTTAATCTCATATTCAATTTTTATTTTACAAAATGCAAAGAGTTCTTTACTGAATAAATAAAATTGCATTTATGTCCAACCACAGTTATCTATGGTTATATCTGAACACGTAACTTTTTTGTTACCTAAATTCTTTATGTATGCAAAAAGGACTTCGTGATTAATATCTTTGAAATAACTTACGTTCTTGTTACCTCATAAATTTTACATTGTTCATTTCAAAATACAGCACCGACCGATAAATATTGTTATTATTGTTTGTATCTTGACATATTTATATTCGTAGATAATACAATATTTATTTATAATAACTTCAGATTTATAATGATAAGTTTTAATTTAATTGATGATAAGGATTTTTATGTCATCCTTCATTCTATCCATAAACGCAACATCTATATCTTGGTCTTTCCTAGTGCTTTATTTGTGTTTAAATTCCTACAAATACTTAAACAACAGGAAAGTTCTAGACGAACTGCTCAATCACACAACTGCGTTAAATAAACTAGTCGATAGGTTTGTCTGTTACACAATTACTATACTTACTGCGACCTACGCTAAGCAAAGTGTCAAAATAGGCCTCGTACCTCCTCAATTGTGAAGAGAGGCTCGCCCGGGCAGCACATGATCCTTTCTACTATTCACAGTCACCAATGACAGGCTCCGGTTTCGATCGTCGGTTTCCCGCACGAAAGACCCGTGCTCGAATCTAACTCTAACGGACTTTTGACCTAAAACTCATCGTGTAAGGAGCCTAGTAGTACGAGAGTGAGTGGACAAATCTACGAACAAAATATGATAAGTACGGTACACGATAAACAACTCGAAACACATTTAGTTCTAAGCTTTTCCTTAATTGAAACTGAGTGCAGTATGAAGTAAGCAGCTGGACCATAGAGTCGCGCTAATCTTTATTGCTCCGACCATAGAGCCGCAGACGGATTGCGGTGGCAACACTTCTCATTCGAGCGGCGTCGCTCGCGCGGCGAGGTCTACATTTACTATTTGTTTATGTATGATAGTTTAATGTTTTGAAAGGCGTTTGTTACTTCGACAACAGGGATTTGAATTTTTCTCGTTCCTGTTTCTTTTTTTTTAAATAACGTGCTTATTTATAATTAATTACCACTTTTTATTGCTATTAATAATTTCATGTTATAACCTACACACCTGGAACGCAGCTTAGAAGTCAGTCAGCGTAGATATTTCTAAATAAGTCAGTCGTACAGGTTTACCTAGTGTCAAGTTGTATATTTTAACACATATAAATATTTATTTATTGTTTTGTATCAAGTGCTAACCCTGCGAAAGTGGCACAGGTATAGCCGCTACGGCTTCTCTTATGAAACATTTAAGGCGAAACTAAATTCTTTCACCGGTTCCTCAAATTTCTTAAAAATCTGAAAATTGTGGCTAGCGTAATAAATGACATTCCCTCTCTCGTTCTAAGAGAGCCTTGCGCAGTGAGACGACTTGGAAGGAAAAAGCAGACAGGGTGGTATATCCAAGGACGTGGTCCGCCGCACTATCACATCCAACACTGCGAAATCCGTGACACCAGAAAACACTGTTTAATTAGCTTTATAGTTGTATAGAAGATAGATTACTCTAAATGTGTACAGTACAGTGTAAACTAAATGTAAAGTAAACTAAATGTAACAATAAAAACTGTTGTGACGCTACGTGCCCACACTCGAGTCTAAAAGTTCAAATACTTTTTAATCGCGAGTCGTATTTGACAGCAATTGACGGGTGTGTGATAATAACTGGCAACAGCGCTAACGTTACAAACATGCGCTGCACAGAGCATCATCAGAGCGATGGCTTCCTGATGATCTATATGTTAGTTATCTGGCAGTACAGATATTAATAAAAAAAATTGAAATGAGAATGTTGTACATTTTATTTCCCGCCAAAAACCCTGTCAGTTGGTATTTGTTTTTTAAACATGCAACCCTAGATACATATATAGTGTAACAAGATTAAAACATCTATAAAATAATAAGTGCATAGTGTTCGATGAAAGTCATTCAAAACATCCCCACGGGATGGGAGGCTCATTGATTGTTTTATTTTAGTTTTTAGGGTTGAATTTAGATTAGTTTTATAGCCAGAAGGGTACATAAATAAGCGTTTTGATCTTAAGGAAAGTGACCTTATGGTTCACAAAAAAACTATGTTTCCATTGAAATGGGCGTCATGAAGTATCGAAGGAAGTTTATTGAAATATAGTAAATGAATATAGCGAAATAATACTGAGAGTAGGTAATTGTTTGTGATTCTGAATAAGTTCCGAAAGAAAGGATCTTTTAAAGATTAAATTTTCAGGCTGTGTAATAAAACCGTCAAATATTTAACGTATTTCCTTAAAGTAATGTTGGGTTAATTGACCCGAGGCTTTACCGCTATATGTACGTATACGACGGCTGAAGTCACCTACCATCAAATGGTACGTCTGATTTTGCCGGTTGTAGAATTAGAATAGTGAATATTTAAACTTAACCGAGCACAGAGTTATAAAGGAGATAAGTAGAATGCCTTCACGACTAATGCCTTCCTTGAGAATGATACGTGGGAATATATATACCTACTGATTTTGAACTAATAATCATTATAATTGGAAAAAAAAATAATTAAAAAAGCCGAGCGCTCCAACTTCATTCGGGTTGAACCATTTAAATATAGCCTACATTTCAAATGGTAAAAACGTTTTTCATATAGGTGACGTGGTTCCGAAGATTACTTTCCGCGTATACATAAACTCACAAAGTTCTCACTCTCTCTGTTTAATATTAGTATAGTGTGGTTTATCTTTATTCACATTTAAAATGTCTAGGTACATTGTTGCTCCAGCAATTGCTTACCATAGACAGTGTCGAAAGAAGCTGTAAGAGATTTCCGAAAAGAGTTTATTGAATGGATATCTGATATTGTTTTTGCACCGCAGCATTAAATCCTCAGTCTTGATGCTATATTTTTAACAAATAGTAAAGTGAAAAGATTTCGAACTGAGAATATTTATTCCGTAATCAAAAATAACGTTACAGACTTAGCTCTCCTCTCAACCACCGCTCACAACAGTCTGACGTTACAATTTTGTAAGATGGCAACACTTAAGATTTTATTATAACAAAATTTAATTTAACAATTCACATAAAATTTCTTGCATTTTAGAATATAAATTGTAACGTAATTTTAATATTTTGTCAAACCGTAATTAATTATTCACATTTTAATTTTATTTTCAAATAATTGTTTTTACAATTGTTAACAATATGACTTCTATTCAAAAAATATGAGTAAGGCACCTATATTTTTGAGTACGCAATTACTGATAATGTAAACGCTAAGCGTGGTAAATGAATGTGAAGAGAAAAAAAGGCCTTTAATAATCAATGCGATAGCAGATTTGAACCAGTTTTTTTTTTTAAACATTTCTGTACTAAATTCAGTTTATGTACTCTGAGCATCTTAGTTTTTCATCCTTCCACATCAAGAGGCTTTTCCGCAACAAGTACATTTCAAGAGACATGACTCACAGAATAAATGATTTTTTATTATTAAATTATATTTGATTATCGGTTCGTTTGTGTGGGTGTAATTCAGAAAATTTTAGTTTTTCAATGATTATTTATATCTGAATTGAATAGGTACACTCGAATCTATTAAGTTAGGGTAGGGTTCAACCATCTCCGTTCATCCTCGAACCCAAGCCGTCATACTCTGCTCGTAGCGCATACATTTTACCAGAGTACGTAGTAATAATAGGTTTCAACTTATTACGTTTACCTATTACCTAAGTACGAGCTTTGTACCGCCCAGTGTCATAGGTTCCTTACCTGCCTGGACGGTCAACTGCGTAGGTGAGACCAATAGGGTAGCTGTCCTCCTACAAGCCAGCCGTGAAATCATTTTAACGTGTTCAGGTTGCCGTGAGGATCAGGTAAAATATAAGAGACCCGTCTTCTCGTTTTTTTTTATGTTAATAGCCGACAAACGAGCAGACTAGCCACCTGATGGTAAGTGGTCACCGTCGCCCATGGACATCAGCAAAACCAATGGTATCACTGATGCGTTGTCGGCCACGAAATGTGAAGGTAAGAAAGAAAGCTAGCTGTAAATATAAACAATAGAATGTATTCGTCTTGAATGGCCATAGCAAATCATATACGTATCGGTCCTATTTACAATCTGATTAGATCAGATCCACAGCTTTCTATACATGTCAGTGTTTCAAATAGCGAATTTAACAGGTGCGGCGATGGTCCCGCCCCAGGCGAGCCTCACAAAGGTCCTACCACCCATCATTTATCATCAAACTTATTTATTAATATTATCTATGGCACGTCACTGGTGTCGGTCCGTCGCCGCACAGGACGACGTGAAGACCGCTAGGGTCGCCCCCCACCGCAGGACCTGACATTCGGCGGCAATCACGGTTCATTTAACAATTCTGTTTCGCCATTATTTTTCTATCGACGCCCCTAGCTTGTACTGGCACGCACGATATCGTCTGCAGAATTTTAGAACGAGTGGGATAGTGTCATTTCTATTGAAATTTGATCCTAAATTGCATTAATTATTTCAGTGATAACGTTAAAATTTTATATTTAAAAATATATATAATTATTAATAACTTATAAATATGCTTCACTTAACGGAGAAATTATATGGATATGGCATAGGGAAACCCAATTATAAGAATCGATTATGGGATTGCTGAAAATGTTACGTACATGCAAAATTAACAGGTGTTTTACAATAAGCATATTTTCATCGAATACTGATTACATGCTGACTCGCAATTTTAAAATAATATTTTGTATTTAGAAATAAAAACTTTATTACTTTTTTTCTTTTATGAAATCGTTAATGGTGTCAGTTTTTAATGAAACCTTTAATTTGCATTGAAAGTATGTATAACAAATGATTTAGGAACAGTAGCGTCAAGTTCACGTGGAAGTGAAACTGCTTACTTTTATGCATACTTAAATTTGCGAAGAGTTATTTGCTTGGAAATATCAATATACTCTTGTATTAAATACAAAAACCGATCGCTACTTAGATAAATTAATTTTCACTACTTCACTACGTTGCTCATATTATTCCATTTTTTTTCATAAAATAAAGATAGAACAGATCTATACAATTGCTATAAATATATTAAATTTGTTTCGGTTATTTATAATGAATAAGTCCATCCCACAAATTAATTTATTCAGAAAGGCATGCCCTTATTAGTCTTTTGCGGGAATAAATGTAATGTAGATATATTAGCGCCCAAATATCCGATCTCAACTTATAAAAAAAATAGTTTCAATCAAACCAATACCAGTATATTATCAATCAGTCAAGACGTTTAGAATTCACACGATCATTATCTGCTGTATTTATATAAATATTGGAGCCAATTCCAACAATAGTAATATTTTGATTCGATTTAATTCAACGTGAGAAATGCTTTGGCGACGAAAAAAAAACCACGAATTGTATTTTCCAAATCAATTTTTATTTATTATATAATAATTAAGTAATAAATAACATTAAACACACTACTAATAACTAAATAAACTACCGTCCCATTAATTATTTTTTCCTACAATTTATATACCTAACACTGTTAAGTTATCCTACTAAAAGGTTCATATATTGTTTTTATGTGTTTTAAAAAAAAACGAAGCAACTTATAAGCTATTCGTTTATATTATTTCACTCTTCTACACACCAGTACCTACGATTTTTGAGAGGGTGGTAGCTCCCCGTCGGGTGCACTTAATGTATTTGTAACGTGCTAATTGTGAAATGTAACTGATATTATAATCTGATTCCGAGAGATGAGCGAGACCAGAAATCGGCGTCCATTTTAAGTGGCGGCCATTTTGAAGTTTTATCATATGCATATTTTGGCGGGAAAGTACTATACACAATAACGTAATATTATCTAAAATATATTACATACGTCGTTGTTTTTTTTTTCAACGATTTTGATAAATATTTTTTTTATTCAAATTCAAACTCAGAATCATTTAATCATATAGCTATTCAGTAAATACACTTATGAACGTCATTTTTTGCTTCTACCACCGTTTCGAAAAGGTGCTTTAACAAGGAGGAGAAGAAACGGCGAAAGAACTCCTCAGCACATCTTTTAACAACATATGGTAATTACAAAAGTTTAAACCTGTGCGGAACCGGTTTCGACACTAATTTTGTCCAGGCATCCTTGTCATTCATGTACTCATCTATACTATAATATCCTTTGCCTATAAGTTGTGTTTTAATGCAACGCTTAAAAGGGCTATGGGCAACTCGCGTAACGATAACGTAGGAATCAATAATTCAATGAATATTGCGCCATCGTACGAAACCAAAAACTTTATAAAGATAATATTTTTTGTATTCGCAAATAATCAATCAGCTTCCTAACTTTTGTCACGTTAGAAGCTGTGATTTCATAAATGTGTGGGTTATGTGATATCACAGTTCCCTTATAGTGCAACAAAAATGTTTACTTTGGTTAAATATCTTCATCCATTTGTAAATAAAATGTACACATTTACAATGTTTAAAATATAATGCATCCAGAATTTAATGTTTTCTTTCAGATCTAAGAACTACAATATTTTTTGCAAAAATACTGACCAGAGATACTTTCAGTTAACATATATTAATTTGCAAATTAATATTTCCGTCAGCTGGCACTAAGAGATTTGATTATGACAGACCACAAATTTATCGACCTTTTTTTGTGCCGTGCTTGCTGTGGACAAAAACGTCAATTCTGTGTTCAGAACTAGTCATCTTTAACTAAAAATTTGTCTTCTTCAAATGGTCTATGGATCTTTGTACACGTCACATGCAGGGTGGCCAGTGTAGAAGGTCAACCGGTTAACGTTACCATGCATAATATCAAGGGCAATAACTCACCCTGTAAAGGAGAAATCGGAAAGACAAAATGGCTAAGGTTTCCAGTAAGATGTACCTGTCACGTTCTTAACTGGAAAACGGCTTGTGAATACACTATAAAAGTGAAAATGTGCGTCGTGTCGCTTGACTACAACATCGCTTCACTGGAACTCATCGTTGCAAAAGTCCCCTCATAGGGTTATTCTTTTAATCCTCCCTCAACGCCGTTCAGTTGTAATAAATAACCTATCAAATTGTGAGACACGAGACTCATCTAAGTAAATTAAAATCATCCAGCCAAAATTTTAAATGCGCGTAACGTGAAACCATTTAAAGTGCTGGATTTGCACCAAGCTTTTTTAGGAGACTTAAAGTACTGAGCCGCTGCTCCCATATGTACTTAAAACGAAACGAGCCCTCGCCCAATTCATTGAATTGGCTGGTTAAGCTCAAGAATAAACATTTTAACGTCTTTGCAGATGTTATCAACGAGAATTTGAAAGGTTGACGTACACATGGTAAGGTTCGGCCAAAGGGTAAAGATATTCGGGGCTTTCTTGTCATGTGAGAAGCAAACTGATGATCCAGAATTAAAAAGCCTAAAAATGGTGCACCAGATCTACTGATTTAATTTGTAATCAAAAATTGAAAACATCACTTCATTCACTGCAATATTAACTTATCGTTATAATTTTAATTTACTGGACATCATTTCAGATCTACAATTTCGATGATAATTCAGCTATATCCCGTACAAAGTATAAATTAAACTATTTTAACTATACAGTCTAAAACTTTTGTCTATACAACTATAATTTATGCGTAATTTCACCGTAGTGAAGTACGATAAAGTTAATTGAATCTAGTTACATTAAAGAAAAAAAAATCCGACATTGTGGACGTTCGGTCACAGATTAAATAAGATTGAAGTGTTGTCGCACAGACAATGACAAGTTCAATTGGGTGTTATCCTGTAAATATATCAGTCACGGAGGGTGCAGTTGGTCCCAATAGTATCAATAAGGGTGCATGCGGGAAGGGATTGATGTATTTGAAATGAGGGCACAAATTAGTTAACCGTCCTTTACGGCATACATATAATAGTTGTCATGTTCGGAATTTCTTAAATTTTACCTAAAATATTTTGCTACTTTAATGGTATCTAAATATACGTATAGATCAAAATATTCACTCAAATAAAATAAAATAAATTTTGATTTGTCCAAAATGGCTTTGTCTTACGTTCAAAGAAACGAGCAGTATCGCCTCGCATATAACCATCTGATAAACCGTTGTTTAAGTCATAATTTAATACATTACTGATACCAGGATGCATCCACATCAGGCGGTGGCGAGCCAAGAGAAGCACCTTGTCATCCAAGTTATTTGGACAGTACGTTCGGTTTCATTATGGCCAGTGGCTCCTGGTGCTATGAAAGTCTGCGACTGATGACCGCTTACCCCCCTAGCCTGGTGTCTTCACGTGAAAGCTGCCCGGCTAGCTACCACTTTCCGGCTTCGGTCAGCCGCCAAACGCCTCGTCGTGTTTCTGCTAGGAACTCGAGAGCCAGTGCTTTATTTCTTTCTTATGCCCTGGCTGACAATGCATCAGTGACGCCTCTGTTGTCACGAGTGATACGAGCAGACGAGCAAAGTAAGTGGCACCAGTCGCCCATGGACATCATCGACCAAAATCATCACCGACGCGTTGCCGGTCAAGAAGGAAGTAGGGGATCCGCTTTACTCCTGGCTGTCCGACATTTCAACCGCAACACCTTGAAAACACTTCTCTTTGATTGTTGACAGAGGGTGATAGCTAACTAGTGAGGCGGGAAAAATACCCTATCTATCTATATACGTCGGGATTAATTCTAAATACGCCTTGTAATATCTACTAATGTACAATTTAGTCCCACGCAATGCGTACACACAGACAAGTACACACAGATAGACAAAAACCCTAAAAAAGGTATATTTTGGTTTTCTATATACAGGTAGATACATTAAAATTTTCAAAAACTATTTAATATAGATTGTGTCCCATACAGTTTTATTATTAGTAAACATTTTATCTGTGCCAATTAATATGGCGATGTTGAAAATATGGATAACATATAGATACAGATTATTAATGTTGTTTATTTGCGATGTGCATCTTGGCAATAAGTACAGAATATGCAGCAAGGCACAAGAGACCCTCTAGCTTGTAGGTATCGTTCGACATTTAAAAATGTGTGTGGTAATCGCGAATACATATCAGACGATTTTAACCCATATCCCATTATAATTGGTTTCTCCGAATTTAAGATTCATATCTCAGGTATTAAAGACATACTAATTATAGTAATCCCCATGATTATACTTTTTTTTTGTGATAAGCAGCCAAACGAGCTGACGTCACCTGATGGTAAGCGGTCACTGTCGCCATACACATTAACAACACCCGCGGCACCACCAGTGTGTTACCGGCCGAGAAGGACGCAGTGAACCCGGTTATTCGAGGCCCCCATATCGTAGCACCATAATACCACTGGAGGTAGCTTATTCCTCAGTTTCCACGTACGTAGTACCAAGGACCGCGTTTACCTTTCCCTTGGCAAGCGCTACGTATCGAGATATCGTCTATGGAATTTGGCATCGCGGCGCGGCGTGTTGAACGTTCATGTAAATAATGATATTGTCTATTCTATTCTAGCTAGTACAATAATCACCTTGAATATTATTTAAATAAAATATTGCCATTATAATTTTATTACCAGTGAAATTCAATTTCACATGTTTAAGTTGTTGTTTTTTTTTTATTTTACCGCTATTTGTTAACCCACAGCCATTTCATTGTTTTGTTATCTGCCTGTTTTTTTTGTTTTATTTTATTACATATTATTGTTATTATTATTTTGAATTATTACTTACTGCAAGTTCCAAAAAAGAACAATCTAAGCACGGCAGATCAAATCAGATCTGACGTGAAATCTCCATTTCCTAGAAGATATAGAAGATAAATCTTCATCTTATGATCATCGAAGCAGACCATAAACCACCAGTTAATATTCTAAGGACTCAAAAGATCCCAAGAAAAGTTGTTGACATTAATCGTCACATATATTCCTTGAAATCGTTTAATAGTAAATCAATTGTAGGTGACCGTTAGATACACAGCGGTGTGCGTACTATGTTAATTGTTAAAAGTTCTCGCCTCTCGATTTAATCATTACTTTCATTTACAAATACATTCATGTTATGGGCGTATGCCTGTCTCTATTAATGCTTTTTATTTCCTGTATTTAAATTGCTATGTGGAGTTTACTCTGTTTTATAGTAATATAATATTTATTTATTATATTTAGGTACCGCTATGATATTGTAACGATCTTGTGTTTGTTAATTATAAAACCCTCTCCATGTATTTGAATCCATATCTATTATTTTTTGGTTATTTCTCTAAATCGTTTTTCATATGATCTCTGGTTCAATAAAAACTATCCAATGGGTGATTTGATATTTAAATGATGTGAATATTTTTAAATAAACACAGCCGTGACCATTGATACTTTGATAATGAGGACATATAATGAAAGTAATAAAAAATTGATATTATGTTTAATTCAAAACGTCATTAAATTTATTATAAATAATAATCAAACTTATTTGTTGTTACAGAAACGGGTTGAAACTTCGTCAACTGACAGATGGCCGACATCTTATTCAAGTTATTTATACCCCAGATGGCGTTGTACAGGACTGCGAGTACATTACAGAAAAAAAATCAGTAAGAAACTTTCTCAGAACGCTGAGAAAGGAATTAAAATTAGCGTTAGACGAAGAAAGCCTTAGGATATCAGAGAAAAGGCGGGAAAGTCAAGAAGATGCGAGATTCTTCCGCCATTTTAACAATGTAACATTCCGTTTACTAACTGGGGATGAAAAACTATCTCCAGATGTCGCTAGTTGGTTGAACTACGATAGATTAAAAAGAGAATGCATAGAAAGACACAAAGAGCTAACGTATATGATGGAATATAAAAATAAAGCAGGAGAAACCACCCTTGCAAGGTAAACGCACAGGAAAAAATATTTTACCCTCTTTATATCGTTTCTTCATTAAATATATATGTATTAAATATTTATTCTTGATCTATTTTTCCAATCATCAATGCAATGGCCTCTTCTCCAAATTATTACTTCATGTACCTGTCACATTTGTAAATAACAAATGGAAAAAGCATAGCAAAATAATGGATACTATAATAAAATATTTATATATAAATATAAATATTTTTTCGTCAACTAGTACCAACAATTAAAATATCACGCGTAAATCCCGACCAATAACAAATAAACCTTACATTGCGATAAACAAAATAAATTTGTTGTTTTATGGAATTAGTGAAAAAATATGTACCATTATCTGTTACTTACATACAATGATCACCTTGTTGCGTACGCATTTAAAACTCAGTGTTTTGTCTGTTTTCCACCTTGTTCCATCAGAAATTAGTGAACGCATTATTGTACATACATTAGTAACCGATGAATTTGTTCATGCATAGGTTAATAAAGATTACGTACATAATTTTTACAACCAGATAGATCCGGCTTCGCAACGCCTCGAAGGTTAGGTGCCTTGATACAGATCGACTCGTACGCAATGGAAGATCGTGGGAGATTGATCCATCTTCCCAAACACGTCTGTTTACATCGTTTGCCTGGTTATAAATCACTATTATTCGATCATTCATTATTTATCAAGCAACTAATAATTACGGCTTCTTCTTTTAATTTCGGCTTGCTCGTTATTATCATGCTTTTTGAATCACTAAACATCCATCTTCATTACAGTATTTTAAGGTAATCGCCATGGCTTTCTCATCATTCATAATTTTATTTCAGTTAGTGAGCTATGTGATATTATTATAATTCGCTATTTCCTCAGTTGCGTAAAGTAGTTACTTAATACGTGTATAAGTTTACGGTTTTTTAATACTAAAACAACACTACTAAGTGAATCTATACGTATTTTTTATACGAAATGTATTATTAATCAATGCGTCTCATCAATTACCGTCATGAGTGTCTATTACAATTTGATTATATAAAAAGAAACAAAATTAGTCGGCCATATTGAAGAATTGACGAATTCGCGCCATTTTTAAATTAGGTCGAGGCGTTCTTTCCGGGAGAATTTCATACTCCCTGGCACGAAATGGTGCGGGGCCGGCCAGTTGGCGGAGAGATACAACGAGTTGGGGGCCGAGGAGCACGAGGACCGATGCTGTAGGGCCCACGATAACTGCCGAAACAACATCGGGGCTTTTAAGCGGAAATTCGGCTTGTTCAACTATAAGCCGTTCACGATCTCGCATTGTCGATGCGATAGGAGGTTAGTTTGCTTCTTTTTTTTTAATTTGCACCAGGTTTTGTTTTTTATTTCGGCCATTGTCACACAAAAGTACGTTGTCTGTAGGTTGTGAAGGTGTTTGAAATTAACGAGTATTTACGCCATAAGAATTGCGTCTACAGACATACGGTGTAAATGAATAATAAACAAGTAGATTTTTTATGTTTTTAAATTTCATGAGACTTCCTATAGCGGAATGTTAGTATAATTTACTTCTTGCCAATCATCAAATTGACAATGGTTGGTTTATTTATTCTTGAATAAACCAATGTGCACACCAATGTATCTTTTTTTATTTGTGTACTTTTGCCTCATTCGAGTTATAGAGACTGGAGTCGGGTTCGTTAGTCGTAATCAATACAAACATTATAGTTAAATTGCGTTTTTATAATAACAACGAAAGACATTTTAACAAAATAATCAGCACTCATTTGTATTTATTATTTATGATTGACTTTGACGTATCAAGAAACTCCATTCAATAACGTATTTACACGAGATAACCAGTTATCTTGTGTTTGTATTTAAAAACGAATCTGCGAGTCCGCCTTAGTACTTTTACTACGTGTTAGAGCAGATATCGCGAAGTAAATTTTCACGCTACCAGTTGGAGTTCAGTGAGTTCAGCTCTTACCACGGCCCGCATTACTCTTTGAATAAATGTGACCGAAGCGTGCGTCACGTGACCATCTGCTTGCGCGCAAATTTCTTTGAAGCTTTCAACTATCATTGAAGGGTGCTTAGTTTTTTTTGTTCATATGGTTTATGGGATACCAGTCACTGTCAAGTTTTTATTTTATTTTTGTCCTTATAACATTAATCACTGTTTTTCTACATATATATATATATATATATTTCTTTTGATATTGTAACGTTGCTGAGAGCAAGGTTTGAGGTTTATTGACTGTTTTGATTCAAATTCACCTGGGTGCTGGGGCTTTTGGGTTTTACTTACACGGCTTCTGTGATAAAAATCTTGTAAATCAGACTTGTATGATTTTGCTGTATAAATATTAAAGCGATAGAATATACTTGCATTTGAAAATATTCCATTAGTTGCTTATGTTACCACCGAGACGTTTTATGACTGCGTTGTCATAGAAGATTTTAAGATGAATTTGTCTATGAAGTTTTGGCGGGTTGATACCAGATATTCCATTTTCAAATAGATTCGTTTTTTTTAAGCATCATGATTGCATTTAGCGTTTGTGATATAGAATTTGTAGTAATATAGGAAAACCGCATTTACTTATTTCCAAGTTTAAAAAGTGAACAAATAAAAAAAAACGGTCTCAAGTAATAGACAAAAAGGAGCATACCTACAGGGCTTAGAATTTTTATATCTAATTTTTCGGAATGACTAAAATCAATTTTACCAATTTTTTTTTAAGCTATGTTAATTTGTTTTATGTGTGGACATTAATTATATAAGCTATTAAAGAGGTATTTTTTTCTTGAATTAATGTATTTTTAACTTAAATTAAATTTTTATTTAAGAATGTGAATAATGCTTAGTAAGGATGACAATATTTTTTGATACATATATACATAAAAAAAAGATATGAATTCGATTTTCAGCGCCATCTTGCATAACACGCGACATCAAAGGTTCAAATTCCGAGTACAGATAACAATTAAGATACCCTCAGACTTTTAATTGCGGTGCTCCATCATAAACTTTATGTCCACGTGATGATGGTTATTAAGACCGTATCCGAACAGCATTCCCGATCTTAATGTTGCTCTTGTGTCTCATATAACGTTACTTTTTATTTCTCGACTAACTAAAAATGTAGGAAGTAATAAATAATATTATTAACGCATATTCTTTACTAACACGAAATGTTTTTGTTCATTTGTAATCGAAATTTTCCGGTGTTATTTAAACTATTGCATCGATACACATTACTCGCAGAAGTAGCGGTATTAATCGATTCCGAAGGAGCTTTAGTTCCACGTTTGTTTTATTTCGTCCGCCGCACCTTAACGCTCAAAATGGTCTTTGAATTTAATTATAACCACCGAGAGAGGTCGTTAGAGCTCTATTTATCAATTAATATACGTGCTATCACCGAGTACTTACGAGACATTACAACGATAAAACGCAAGTGATATACGGATCGTTTACTGCCGCGTTGGCAACGATCTAATAGCTTTTATAGCGCCTTCGAATCTATGATGGATTTACAGCGATTCGTCCGCTACGTTTTATTATTTTCGTAACGAAAATCGTCGGTGGTCTAAATTTACGTAACGTTTGAAAAATCGGAAGAGGTCATTACATTGACGTTGGCATAATACATGAATGTTCGTAAAAATTAAGAAGAAAAAACATTTAAAAAAAGAACGGTTGACAGAAAAAAGCGGGATGCGATGGAGCTGCTTCGTGTGCCTGGAACGAAGTGGTGTGGGAAAGGTTTCTCCGCCACTCATTATTCCCAGCTCGGAGGATACACAAGAACGGATAGATGTTGTCGAGTGCACGATTTGAGATGTCCGTTTTGGATTGGTGGCATGGAGAAGAAGTACGGACTTTACAATTGGCGCGTAAATACACTCATGCACTGTCGGTGTGACGAAAGGTTCGTGGTTTAAACTGCTAATGCTGTTCCAATATTTTTTCGTCTCGTGCCTGGTAAGGAACTTCGGACATGTTTGGTGCGAGTAGTTACGTAAATGTCGTAGGCTAATTAAAATTAATGCATGGTGATCTTAATCGTAAATTATCTCAATGATCTAGATATATTTTTAAAGTTTAAACACAAAATAATATGAATAATTAATTTTCTAAAGATTGCAATTTAATATTTAATTTTTAGTGTGTGTAATTTCGTTGTTTTTTTTTGTGTATGTTATTTTAATTAATTGGTTTGCATGTTTAAGTTTTTATTCGATGTTACTGGCTGGCTACATAAATATATAATTTGCATGATTTAAAAAGTAAAGTTTACTGTACCCTTTTGCTTAATCAGCAAAATAAAGTTTTGACGAGTTAATCTTATTGTAAGCCACTATATAGATACATTTTTTTAAAGTTGGTACCTCTGCGTGTGTCATTATCTAGTGAGTATTTAGTTATTGATGATGACCCCAATGTATTGACTGATAAATCATTCACATTATTTAAAGATATTTTTTGTCGTCAATATAACATTCGTGTTTAGTTTCCCTGCATATGCAAACACTATGTATAATCCGTTTGTAAAACCTTTTAAATAATGAGACATATAGAGATTTGAAAATTGTGTCATTCACTTCCAAGATTTCTAAATCAAACAGGAAATTATATCTAAAACGATATAAGATTATAAGATCGACCGAACGTCCTCAAATAATCACCGCAGCATAGTAATAGAGCCATTTCCCGCCTTCGGGCTTGATGGTCGAATGGTAAAAAAGCGTATAAAATAAATGGTTGATAAATGAAATAAATAAAAATAAAACACCACCTCCCTGTCGTCAGACAAGATAGGGGCATCAAGTTTGGAACAAATGTTAGTAGAGAGGAATGCGTAAAGAATTATTATATATTCCTTCTAATTTCTTCGCGCACCTATCGTTAACGATGAACGATAAAGCAGTTTTTCAGTTATTTTTGTATTACATAATATTTTTTGTTTACAATTGAAAAATATTTATATACCTAATCTATTGATCGTTACAAAATGTTGTGCTGTAGAAGAAGTTAGTATACGTAGAAATATAGGTACATAATTATATGGCATACGGAACAGCTGGAAATTATTGTGACTTCCAATTCTTTTCACTATCCCACTAAATATTAACTTTTGTTCGACAAACAAATAATTTAATGCTCGACATCAGTTCCAACTGATAGTAGGTGGTGATGGTGATGACGTCTAAGATGTTGAAAGCACTAAGTTATAAATGCCTATTCACTCTCCTCTTGAAGACTCCAACGTGATAAGAAAGCGGCAATACCGAGGCATACCGCGTCGTTGCACAGGCGGGATGTTCACGACATACAGATGGATACTTGCCATACGTCGGGTAGTTCGATTGACGATTATAATGAAAGTCGCTCCAAGGTCTCCACTGTTCCGATTAAAAAAAACAACCGATACTATCGCATCGAGTACCTTCTAATTGGCGCCCATAAATTAGTCCGGGCATCAATGATAACTGTATACATTCTGTATCTATCTGTGTTTGTTTGTACTTCGAGATTATCAGGAATTGATGGATTCATCATCAGAGCTATGCTAAGATAAATTTTACGAAGACATTGAATGATACTCAAATCCTAAATGTCACTTTGTAATGATCTATCACTTTCTCGAATTTTTATTATTCGCATCGATTACTCTGTGACTATTTAATCTTTTAAATATTAAAATTAAATAGCAAGCTTATATTCGTGTCTATGTGCAGTTCAGCTGAATGGGAAATAATCATATTTACTCATTATTATATTATTAAAGCGATACACTGAAAATGTTATCTTAATAGTTTAATTTACGAGTGTATATTAATTGCATTATTTATTGTTATCCTCTAATCTTCTTGACCACAGACAAAAACAGAATATCGTTATCTAACCGAGTTTAAAAATAGCAAAAGGAAGCATAACATTCATCTATGCTCGTGTCTCTTCAGGTGCCTTCTTAATTCTGCATTGAAACTGTGACCGCACAAATAAAGAATTACGAACTACGTTATCCCTCTACGGCATTGTTCTGTACACAAAGTATTCAATATCTTTACACTTTCATAACTTTGAGAGGCACTAAATTTTCGTGTTTTTGTCGCATACAACTGGCCGTTTAGACAACAACTTGACACTACGACGCCATTTTACGCCGGGATGTTCGGAATTTTAAAATCGCGCGCGCGGTTCAATGCACAGGTAATGGCGTGTAAACCGTAGACTAAACAGGTGTCAACTTCAACATTTTTGAAGTTATTCCATTTTCACGAATTGTGAATGCAAATAATTATTTTACTAACGTGAAATAACTTTACCATTTTAATTATTTACACCATTAATACTCAAACGGACTTAAATATAATTAAAAAGTTTTATATTTAAAACAATGTCTTTCTTTTGCGCCAAAACCGCTGTCATAGCTGTCAGCGCCCGCCATCTTGGGCCGTTATCAGTACGGTTCGCGGGATTTATAATGTGTGAATAATGCGCTGCTGAGGTTAAATACGCCGCTGACAATACATAAATTATGAACGTCAAATAATAAAATGGGGAAGACTTTTCTTTGTGCTACTCGGGACTCTGTCGCCGATAACTATTTCCCTGTTTACCCAATTGGAAAGGTCCATTGTGTGTAGCTATTTGTGACTTTATAATACTTTGTTATTTTGGATTAGTTGATCTTTTTTTATTTCATTGTTATTTGTTCAAACCTGGTCGTTTGCGTTTGCAATACCTTATGTCCGACCTCAATTATTTCTTTATCAGATCTGGGGTAACTTGACCGGGATCAGCTAGCATTTAGAGAGTTTTTTATAATAATGTATTTGTATTGACGGATTTTGTCCACGTGACCTAGCATGAATCGTACTCATCGGTGAAGTATAAACGGAGAATTGACGTCGATAGTCGAGTAAATGCTTTTTTATAATTTTTTTAAATTAGAAACACGATAGCTATTGTATGAATCAAATAAAAACAGTTATAATTTTTACATGTATTTAAGAATCCATTCATTATTTTATAACTAACTTACCTATACACTTACCGGTTATCATATTCCCCATCTATTCGCCTAATTTCGACAACATGGCGGTTTGTGTACTCCGGCACGGTAGGGCGGGAAGTATGTTTCAAGGCTATATTCAGATTTAAGTATGGTAATATAAGAATGAGATTCATTACATCTGTACATGTGTAACAACAGAGCCGTCACTAACTTCTTGTCGCTTCTGTCTTGTCTACATGAAGCGCTGAATCTAGTTGTTCTTCTTGTTGTTCGATACCGCGATAAGTTTTTTAAGCATATTTATTGTGTATCCCGATCAATACTCATTACTGTTAAGTCGAAACTTTGATTCTCTGAGAATACTTTTAAAGTTTAGGGGGCCTTTTGTTCCAATTGGTTTGTTATAGTAAAGAATTTTTAATTTATTTCAAATCGATCAAAATCCAACTTAATTACTAGTCTTTATTTATAAAATTCTTCTATACATTTATGTCACTGAACTCTTAAATGAAATGAAAATGAAAAATAAAATGAAATGAATAAAAGGCTGAAAGGATTTTGATGAGTTTTTTGTGTGTATTGAAATGGTCGATATTGATCCCTGAGGTTCGAAATCGGTTTCCTAGGTATTGATATAAACAAAAAATGATTTTAAGAATAGACGAGGTCTAAAAATCGACCCCTAGTTAATGGATTTTCAAAGTAATTTGGCTATGGAGGTCTGAGGTATCACCTCATTTTGGAAAATGGTCTTGCCCAAAATAGTTAGGGATTCCTTATTTTAAATTCACAATAGGAGCCGATAACAGGTAGTAAAAGAATTCCTAAAAAAACGTTAAAAACCCTAATATTAGGCCATCCAGCGTTCGGGCAAGGCGTCTACCGGGTCCGCTAGTTTACTATAAAACACAAACAAATGCATCCAAGTGTTCTTACACAAAAAAGTTTCGAGATCAAGAAACAAATAAAACCACGTGAACAAAAGAGTTCGTTGTCAACGACAAGATTCTTACCAGGGATGTATGGAGCTCCGTAACCGTAACCAAAACTATCGGATATACGAATTATTTCGGATAGGGGCTGTGTGTAAATGAAAGACGTTATGACAGTCACTGACCAATGGAGCACTGGCCGCGACACACTTCTCTTTAGACAGTTATGATTAGTTAATTTTTAAGGTCACTGTTATTTTCCATGATATTAATACCAAATAATACCTAGAAATAAAGTCAAACTGTTACTTTGTTAAAACATTATACATATTTTTCTACAACTGTTAAAACATCTTATATCAATAACCGAAATTATCCGAAATTATTTCGTAACCGTAACCGAAACCGGTTAAATATTCATATATCCATATCCAGATCCAAAATTTCATAACCATAACATCCCCAAATTGTCCCCCATTCGATTTCGTATTAAGTATTATGTACTTAATACGAAATCTTTGTTATATAATAACAAACGGAGCTGGCCAGAATGAACAATCCCAATATTCTCTTTTTTGTACCCTATTATGTTGCAACTATTAATAAAACTTTACTGATGCTTTTTTAATTCACGGGTTCCACCACAGATCATATCAAAAGTACCCTTATACAAAACTTAAAGTATTTTTTGTAGTCTGTTAGATTGTCGGAAATAGCGCCGTATCGGATGGACCGATCTCTGATTTTATCTGTGAACCGATAATAGACAACGCTCCTTAGCTCTTGTTTTATCTATAATATAAAAATTCACCGGCCATAAACACCTTATTAAGGGCACAAATACATTACATTTTAACTTGTGCGTACTTAATTTAAATAATGTTTACTCAAAAACGGGGCTTATTGGACATATAAAACCAATCCAAGTTTCTTACGTACTTCTGATAAACTATGTGCTGCATTGTCTTACTGAAGTTTAAATTATAAATTGAATTATATCAGGATATCTAAAATATGTTATTTAAGTATATTTCAACAGGATATAGACAATTTGATGAATATTGTACCATGAATCTTTCCGGGGAAGGGTACTGGTAACCTGTAACTCAGATTTCCGTAAACCTACACCAGGTACCAGACTCTCACCAAGCAAGACATTGATTATTTGTATCAACCCATGTGTAAAAGTAAGTAATGTGTAGAAGTAAGAGTACTGTGAGAGTAAATAAGTAAATTTTATTATTACAAATAAAAAGTAAATTATCTAACGATAATAAAGCTTCCAATTATTAAGATAGCTTTCTAATGGGATTAAATGAAATGAAACACTGTCAACTGTCAATGCTGCCCAACAGCAAAGATCAGTCCACCAAGTTTGAGCATCATTCTCCCACCAGGGGTCCAGGTTTGCATCCAGCGTACACCTGGTACTTTTCGGTTATATGCAATTTAGCTTTCAGTTGATTACTTTATTATTATTTCTAACAAAGTCACTTATTTATAAGATAACAATGTTTGTCACGGGTTCGCTTCGCTTGTAGTTAAGTATAATATTAATTTGACTGCCCCATAGCCCAGTCGGTAGAGACCCTGCCTGCCGAGCTTAAGGTCTCGGGTTCGATTCCCGGTCATGGCATACATTTATGTGACAGGTAAATGTTTGTTATCGGGTCACGGGTGTTTGTGATGTGTAGGTCGTCCATGCCACCCGCAACACAGGGAATCCTAGTGCCGGGATGTGAGGGTGTGAACGTAAAAAAATATTAATATATTCGATGTAAGGGCAGGTAGGAATTGGTACACGATGTGATAAAGATAATAAACGCTGGAAGACTACGCATTAACAAAGATCAAGCCTGGCAAGTCGGAGGTTCTGCGATTTCAGTTGATTTGGTAATTAGTCATGACTGTTTAGTAGTTTGCCTGCTCTTCTCTTTGAGTTCTCTTGCGCACAAGGACCTGGGTTTGGATCTAACGCGCGTCTCTAAGTATATATATACGTATTACAAATTAGTTATCCCTTGCTTGGATGAAGGAAAATATTGTGAACAAAACTGAAACGTGAAGTCTGCCAGTCCGCACTCGGCTAACGTGGCGGACTGCGGTCTAAACCCCACTCATTGTAATAGCAGATCAGTGCCCAGCAGTGGGATAATTATCCAATCCAATTCCATTCGACAAGTAATCCCACATAATAACAGCCGCGTACAACAGCGTTTCAAAGCGCGGCATGACTCGAAATTTCGCTGATCTAGACAAAAATGTGTGAAGTCAAACTTACAATCATATTACCGTGAGGTTGTTTACGCAAGGTGAACCGCCATTTTAAACAACTGTCCGCGGTAGTACGTTAGTTTCTCTTCAGAGGGCGCTATTCCGCATTCTATATCCAAATACAGCGAAGGGCCTAGAGCAAACAATGCTAAGTATGTTCGCGTAAATTAACAACAGTGCTAAACAGAGGTTCAAATATTGACTTCCTGTAATGAAATTTAACGTATAAGCTGTGCAGCATTTCCACATTTCCACTTATAACGATCGTAAGTGGTCGAGCAAGCTAAACAACTGCGAGCACGGTCAGGAGTTCGATGGTTGTCCGCTAGTAGAAAACGTTTATGAGCGCTTGCATACTACTTCAATGGAAAGCCTTCTAACTCTCTGGCTCTTTTCTTTAGATACAATTAAATCGTCATCACACGAATGATCACTGACACGGCAGCGTCAAGTCCCTCTAGCTCATCGGACCGGACCGGACAGGACCGGATCACCGGATTTAAAACCGATGATATTCGTATATGGTGTTAGATTATTTTCCTACCTTGGTTTTATTCTCGGCCGAAGCAGACATTTATGTTACAGATTTATTTTTATGTTAATAGCCGATACACGAACAGACAAGCCATCTGATGGTAAGTGCTCAAGGTGGTAGCAAGCCAGGCAGTCTTCACGGGAAGATAATAATACCAGTAATAATATAAATGACTTAATAAAAATACTGATAAAACAATCCTTACTTATCCTTATCCTTAATATTAATTAAATTATTATTAAACCATATCTAGTCTACGTATGTCTGTTAGTGACTTTTCCAACGCCTTTTACCAGAATTTGATAAGAACGTTATTAAATTAAGGTCTTTCACATTGCCGCGACACAAGTAAAAGCTGCAACTCAGGGACTTGGGGTCAGATGAGTCAGATCAGAGCTTTACGTGACGTTTTTAAAACGGTTTATTGATTTTTGAATAAAGAAGGTCGCGCCAAATCGATTAAATATCTATCGGTATTAATAAATTGTAATGGGTCAATCTATACATCTAATATATTTTGGAAATTTAAATTTAAGTAGACTTTGTTATCTGTAGAGGTCCAAAAATATTTTTTTACATATTTCTTAAAGGGTTTTCAACTGTTCATTCCCGCGGAATTTTTTGGTCTGTCCAAAAATGCACTAAATAGAATATAGATACGTTTTGGATTTTTGTATGTAAATCACCAAGTCCTGTCCATGCACATTAATAGCATGATTGAGATTGAAGACCGAGGAGAAAGCGGGAAACTTGTTTGTTACTGGCTCTCTAGACTGCAACCGAAACCATTTCACGTTTATCTCTGGACACGGTTAATTATAGATTCTATTATCCAATGATTCGCATCATTTTGTCACATCGTTTTTTGCTGGCGTCAGAGTTGCGAACTCACACTGTAATTAGTATAGTGACAAAACAATACGTTTGCAAATGTTTAGTTCCATGAACACCCCACAAGATGGCGTTGTAGCATTTTTTTTTATTACTATAGCCGACTCCGAGCAAATTATCCATCTGATAGATTATGGTCACCGCCGCCCGAGCGCGTCCGTAATTATCGGCTATCAGAATGCAGCTATGCCCATATTTGACTCTTCGACCTATAACCGACTGTTATTGTTGAAGTATTTCAAGTTGATTCTAGGAGGGTAGTAGTTATTAGTTAGCCAGACAGGTAAAAAACGTACAGCACACATGTACCATTGAGATTAAACTCTTTGAAACAGACCCCAGTGGCTTCAACAGGAGGATCCGTTCGTGGTTCAACAGGATGCACCACGAGCGGGGGAGATTGGCTTGGACTTATAGATAAGTGGAACCTGCATCCCAAACTATCAATTTGTAAAATACATCATAATTATTTAATATAAAACTGAGTTTCAACGGTAACTTGCAAAAAAGGCATTATACTCAGAAGTCTCAAAACACGCATCAACTTCGTATCACCTATACGTGTAGGTACTCGCACTTAAATTCGTTCAGAAATCATAATAAACGGCTATTAAACCAAATAAGCTGGCTTTTAGTTTCTTTTAACGGGATTAAAGGGTCGTCTCGTTATTTTCTTACACGTTCCACTCCGACAGAGGAAAGCTACATACGGGCGCAAATAAAACACGAGTACAGCTGACCGCTTCGGTTAACGAGTGCAAAAAAACACGGGCTTTAATTCCTTTTTCGGGCCTCAAATCCCTCTTTTGTTCTTAAGCCCCGCATTGTATCGGTATTTGGCAGTTCTGAGTGTAACTAAGCCACTTACGATTCGGGGCTAGGGTTGGGCGTTGGATGTCGATGGTACTGCAGTTTTGTTCTCACGGTATATGTTAGAGATGCAAAGAAATAATATATATAAAATAATATATACGTATGTTTGACGAAGCGATAACTGGTAGACGGTACTTTCCAAACCATAGTGGCATAGGATGCGGATGGTAAGATATGTAAAAGTGAAAAATTATATTTTATGAGGAAGGGGACATCTGAGTGTGAGTACCTAAGCCAGATGCGAAGGAAAATTAAAATTAATTACGTATATTTTCGGATTTATATCGTACTTAATGTTAAGGATAGTTGTTATAGTGTAATTATAGAGCTCAGTAAGTTTACCTTTATTTACAAAATTTTATTATTAATGCTTCTTTTAATTTACCGACTTTACAGGAGATCTCTGTATAGAACTTTTAATTTCCCGCTTTCTCTATTTTTCTTATTGCTATATTTTGATTTACTGTCTTTAACCTCCAATTAAGTATGTGAACTTGCTGAAGTTAGCATGTAAGTAAAAAATCTGTTAGAAGTGATTAAAAAACTTTTAATTTAAACAAGTTACATAAGTAGGATGAAACTATAAATAGGTTGAAATCAAATAGTTTTATTTTTAGGGGATAACGTTAATACTGAGATATTTAATTATGTTAAGTTTTGATTATTATTTTAAATCATCCACATAAAACATTATGGAATAAATAAAAAGAGCTTATAAACCTAGACTTAAGAAATTGTCATAATGTGCCGACACAGAACACACATCTCACGATGAACATAAATAGTTTGTAAGGTTGTGAACGAGGCTCATGAAGATATTCCAAAAAGTGAAATACATATCGATAACACCCGCGTGCCGCCGACCGCGGCCAGCACTAGTGATTGACCGCAAGTTTGCCAAATCAAGCGAGTAAGGAGCGAAAAGGAACAGCTTGCGTATATAGAATAAAAACTTACAGAGACAGTCAAAAGCGCACAGATTATTCAGATTCACAATAAATAATACACAGCCAGATTCATTACAATTTACGATTTGACTATATTACGTCTTAATATTGATATATACCTTGCTGAAATTCTGTCTCTTAATCTCCTTATAGCTAGATAATATATCTCATATCATCAGCGCCATCTGTTACTTGTTATTGTGTGTGTGTTATGGTGTTACGTGTTAATAAAACTTGTTCGCTAAAATTAATGTAAATGGCTCTACAAAGAATCTGTTCAAGGATTGTTTTAAAATCTAAATTGTTCTTTCATATACCGTATTCTTTCAATTTTGCATTAAATTATTTATTTATGACAAACACCATAGTAATGACATTCAAGTTTACGGTGCTGACAGAAATTGCCATCTGAGACTGGACTTCTAGAGATATTTTTATCGATTTACTGAATGTTGGTCTACTGAGTAAAAATAATTATAAACAAATTGTTAACCAATCATTAGATGTGTTAAAAACCTGGGATGTTTGGATGAAAAATATATCCGAAACAGTAATCTAATCCGATAAAAAAGCATCGAACAATTTCGGATAGAGGCAGAGTATAAATGTAACACGTTATGACAGGTTTTCGCTATTTAGCAGATACACGAGCCGCCTCGCTTTTATCTTTAGACGTTTTTATTATTTAATTCTTAAGGTTTCTATTCTATAATTATAATACCAAATAATATATACAGAAAGTCAAACTGTTACCTTGTAGATAAATTATATTTTTTTACAAGTCCTAAATCTTCTAATATCCGTGACCGAAATTATCCGAAACAGTCGAAATAATTGCCTATCCGTAACCGAAATCTGTAAAATATTATTCATATATCCGTATCCATATCCAGACCCAAAATTTCATTTCCATAACATCCCTATTACAAACATTCCAAATACATTATCAGATATCTACTAAAAAACTTAATTGCTTTTTGTTACATAGAAATAAACAATACCCAAAGTAAACGTCCCATATTTTAAATCATAAATTGTCAGCCGCGGACACTTCTTTCGTTGGTACGTTACTAATGTTGTGTAAATAATTTGAGACTAAGAAACTGCTTCAGAAACTGACATCATTGAAACATACCTCAATATGAAATGGTTAAGTCGCATTCGCCTACGATGAATACTGTTGAACAACACTTGGTGACTGCGATAACATATCTCTGTCGTTGCCTAACCTGTGCTCCTGTAGCACCCACGTGCATTCAAAGAAATCTGGATCGCTTCTCGTTAGCGCGAAACAGGGCCTCGCGTCAGCTTCGACATAATCCGACATGTGACCGCGTCCACATCAAAAATTCACACGAGGAATAAAGGAAATCTCTCTATGGCTTAGGCAAGATCGACCAGCGTTTCGCAACGAGTATGTACGGTGGTACCGTCCACGTAAATCGCCATTCCTTGCATGTGGTACTGTTGTGAAATATTACGTTGGTGTTCGTACCGGAATTGTGGTCGTTAGGGCTTCTTCTCTTTCGGCTCGAAGAGTGTTCGGCAATATTTGTAAGTTTTAAATATATCACATACATATTTCGTACAGTCCATAATATAATTAATGTTTGTCTATGAAACGTTCCATAGACAACAATACCTGTTCGGTTTGAGTTTCTACCGTTTTATATTTATCGTTTCTGTCTCCATGATGATGATCTGTGATAAAATTAAAAAACCGCCCAAGTTCGAATTATATCTGCATCTAATGTTAAATTAAGTACTTATGAATGTTTTTCTTTAATCTATGCTTGACAATATATGTTTGTTTTTCAAAATTCAATAATTGTTATATATATTTATTTCTCATAATGAATCTTTTCATTCATTATCAGATAATGCATGAATGATCCTAAAACGAATCCTATTCTTCAGGGAATGTTTCAAATCATATAAGTTTTAATTTGAAACCTAATTGAACGTGAATTGTGTATTGTATAAATATTGATTTTATTGTAATGAAATACATTAATCTCACGCAGGATATTTGAAAAACGTATAAGCAGAGTTGAAAAGCCATAAACAACTTCACATGTATCAATTTTGTTTATCTGTACTCAACTTAATTAACTAATTTTAACATTAAATTTACAAATCTATCAGCATTTCTTTCTTAAAGACATTGATTCTGCTATCACATCCATTAATAAAGACCTCGCGTACATTAATGAGTGGGCTAAGTCTTAACTACTACTTAATGCCGATAAATCGCAAGCCATTATAGTTGGTAGCAGACATGGCATTCATGCTGTTGACAGATCGTCGATTGCACCACTCATACTTGATGGTCGTCCCATTGCTTTCAATGATAGTGTGAAAAACCTAGGTGTCACGTTCAATTCCTTCTTATGTTGGGATGATCATATTAACAATGTCAGCACTAAAGTTAACTTCACTTTCCATTCGCTTAGAGATGCCTACAAAATTTCCTACCTTTGGAAACTAAAATTTCCTTAGCCCATATGCACTCGTCTTACCCATCCTGGATTACGCTGATGCTTGCTACTTGGATGCCACAGAGGGGCTGTTAAATAAGCTTGAGCGTTTGCAAAACTTATGCGTCCGCTTTATTTTCGGTCTTAAGAAATTTGATCATGTTTCTCACTTCCGCAACAAGCTCAACTGGCTCCCTATTCGATTCCGTCGGAACACTAGAATATTATGTTTTCTTTATAAAATCCTTTATTACCCTGTTTTTCCCCAATATCTACGTGACCGTATATCCTATGCCCGTCCTTCATTTGCCCCTTGTAGGTCCCACATCAAAACTCTTCTTAACTACCCGACCCATAAAACCTGTGCCTATTCCAACTCCTTCTCTGTGCAAGCAGTCACACTTTGGAACTCGCTGCCACCAAACACCCGTGCACTTAAATTTGTTTACGCATGTAAGAAAGCAGTCAAAGAACACTATCTTTCTCTATGTGCATAATATTTATATGTATATATATATATTTTTATATATGTATATGTGTGTGTGTTATTGTAGGGTACTGTATTTATGTACTTCATATATGTATTAGTATGTATTTGTCTTTATATATATATATTTGCTTATTACGTATATGTATATGTATGTACGCACTAAATTTGCTTATTTGTCTTGTCGTTTCCTCTTGCGGGTCTACTGGAAGAGATTTCTAAAAGAAATAAGTAGTACCCTTGCACATTGTTACCTTTTATTTAATTTTTATATAAATTGTTTCTGTGTGTGCATTAATAGTAAAATAAATAAATTAATTAAAAAATAAGACTATCACCATATTAGAAATTTGATTAAAATCATTCAGAATCAATATTCCTTCAAAAGTATCTCCCATAACAGAAGATGAGCTGCGGATGACAGATTTTAAATTTAAAAGATAAAAAGAACCTTACCAGCCAGTGGATATTGAATTAGACATTTCTTTCCGTTAACATGTGTCTAGCTCTAAACTGCGATTTATATAAGTGTGTTGAAATATTGGCGTACAATATACAAATCGTGAGTACCCGTGTCATAATAAAACATATAATCATGTCGTTATTCGTTCCTAACATTCCTGGAATCCTCAGACGTTCAGCGGCGTTTTTGTAAGTCTTCGTTAGTTTTATTTGTAAATTCCTGAAACGCGTATTGACATGCCAAAAAAGTTGTGAGATTTATGTGCTGTCTGCTGTAGATGTTCAGTTTTAGTACGCGCGTATAATGTTTTAAATGTCAAACTGTCCGTTTCGAGTGTGGAATCATTCGATGGGTTAAAAATTATTCTTAGAAACACTGACCACTACGGTGGTCACATTCGTACGCAATTCCATCGTCGTTTACATATCATTATGTTATAATTTTCCCATATTTTTTCAAGAATTTCTAAGGTAATATTAAGACAAATAATAATAAAAATAATGCGCGCGGTGTACGTTTATCGACGTTTTTAATCTAGACGCTTTTCCCGAAACCCTCTCAGAAATCTGGGGCCCGGTCTTCCCCCGCGCGCCCCCTCTTAATTGGTCTGACTAGACTTCTTTGTTCGCTGCCATATAAAAAAAGGCTTCTAAAACGACTCTAAACTAGGCTTACGGCAAGGGACATTAACGGGTAACCTGAAAACCCACTGTGATCAAAGTCCAGTGTAAGACAATAAATATATTTTTATGAGTGAAAATTAATAATATACCTCCACCATAGATTATTACTTCTGCAGGGGATTTTATAGGAATCTTTATGGAGGTCGCGTGGCATTAAAATGAATGACGGTTTTGAATGGGATTTCATTGTCAATTTTATTGAACTTTTATCGCGCGTTTTGTCAGCGTTTTGGACGAATGACGGTTCTAATTTTAGCTCGTAATAAGAAGTCATCAAAACTATAATAATTATATTATGATAGCTAAAACCTATGTAACTTTTTCTAGCGTGGCAACATCGCCAAACATATGTCAGCGACTATTTATAAACAACTTTTCTGGAGTGAAACTTCTTTAGGCGTGACCTGAGAGTAACTCAGATTTTTTTTGGACAAAACTAACGCTCATTTGTGTATAGTCTGTTTACATATCTGATCATGTGCTCTGACGGTAGTTTTAGATTCAGATAAAAAAATTCAACCTGACCTCGATTCGATGTCGTCTTTCTTAACTTTCCACTTATGGAAATTTTCAACAGAATTGAAAAAGTTTTGGTTAGATTTTTGAAAATTTAATTTTCATTACATTTCGATATAAAGACCATCTATCGATATATACAATACAATTATAGAGGAAAACACTATTCACATATTTATGACAAGATTACTTAGTAGCACAGTTGGTAGTGAATCTGTCTGCTGAGCGGCAGGTCTCGGGATCGATTCCCGGCAGGGGGATATATAATTGTGGTAGAGTTTTCTGAAGCGACAGCATACTTTAACGTTCGAAAATTGTATAATCAAAAAAATTGTAAAGGTTCTCTGACACGAAAGAGTGCTACGATATAGTGGCAAACATCTGTACCTATTGGAATATTTTTATTTAATAACAATTTAATATAAATAAAAATTAAGAAACGTAAAAAAAGAAAATTACTGAGTGCATTATTACTTTTGTAATAATTAAACTGTTGATACATTTTTTTTCATTGTCTGACCTTTGCTACATCTGTATCATTTTCGAACAAGGTTATTTTGACATATTTAACACAAGAAAGTAAACACAAAGTGATTTTCTGTTAAAAGAAATCAAAAACAAAATTTATTGAATAACTTTGCACTTATTTTTAACATAATTAACTTAACTTTACTTTACATATATATATATATTTAATATGTATGAAAAAAATATAAATGCTGCGCGTTATTCTTAACAACCTTGACTTATAATTATAATCGTAATCAAGATTAAAATAAGTACATTCTCTCTATGATGAATGAAAGGAATATCGGCAAAGCCAGATATGTATGCTAGTAGATAGAGGGTGTTCCTACATCAGCCATACAGCTTTTAAAATATACAAATTTTCTTAAAAATTTGGCAGCATTATTGTCAATTACCTTGAGGAAATTCAGGCAATTCTTGATTATCGGCTTTAGTTTATTAAAAATGTGTTTTGGATTTAAAATGACCTATGTATATCACACGCATATACAGATATTTCCTGTAATTTTATTGTATTAATTTATTGCTTCCTACAAGTTTATTTGTGACATTATCGTATTCCGATAATGTATGAATGTTTGTTCTATCAAAATGGCGATTTTGGCGGCCATTTCCGGCTGAACGTCATAAAATTGGCGCGAACGATGACAGGTGGCGCTGCAGTAAAATGGCGAGCAATTTAAATGAAACGGAAGTATTAATGCGAAATATCTCGTTACGATTTAACCACATGGCAGCGATATTATGAGTAGTTTAAATTACTACGGTAGACTTTTTTTGTGTAACTAGTGAACAAATGAACAGACGAGCCACTTGATGTCAAATGGTCATCGACACACATAGACTTCAGTAACACCAAAGGCATCACCGAAGTGTTGCCGACCGAAATGGAAGCGGGCGACCCGCGTAGTGACTGGCTCTCGAACACTGCGACAGAGACACGTATCAAATAATTTGGCGGTCGGTGTTAGAAGTAAGGTAGTAGCTAGCCAGTTTGGCAAAAGATGAGAAAAAGCCGGTCGATTGTACTTAATCGTTTTGCCTATACTGTCTATACTAATCTATACTGATGACAAAACTAACAACATACAATATTTTTAAGAAAATTTTAGGCTTTGTTAACGATATAAAGATCAAGACGTATGTTTTTTCTGTCATCTGAACATGTACAATAGTACAATATCTGAATATATTTACAATATTAAATAAATATAATAAAATATTTGGCGTGCTAGCAACTTATGTTATGGGTCATAAACTAGAATACTTTTCACACCGGAAAATAGATTTGTTCTCGCGGAATGGGAAATAAAAACCAATATGGACATTTTGTTGAGAGGGTAGTTAGTAAAACGCTGGCCGGCGGACTGGCTCTAGAAATTTCCATTCCTCAAAGAGTGCGGGCGCTATGTCTAAATGTAAGGCGTAAGTTTTCTGAAGCGCATCGATGGCGGTTTCTTCGTGAATTGTATATTTATTTTGACTGTGCATTAAGTGTACGAAGCGTTGGGGCAATTGCAACAATTGACGAATGATTACTTCCAGTAAACGCAGCAATATTTTTGTTAGCAACACTTAAATATTACTCTTTTATATCTAAAACTGCATCTTTATTTATGTCATCTCTATTTATGTCTAAAACTGCATCTTTATTTATGTCATCTCTATTTATGTCTAAAACTGCATCTTTATTTATGTCATCTCTATTTATGTCTAAAACTGCATCTTTAGCTTAGTTAAGTGTTGTAGTTGTAATTTCGAATATCGATTTGTTCTAAGTATTTCTAACAAAATAAAACCACAATACTTGATTGGTCTCCATTCTTACAAAGTCATGTTAAATGTTGCCCACAATGATTCCAGGTTCCGGGCGTGCCTGAAGCTCGCCGACACCTCGGTCTCCAACATGGTGGGGAAGCTGTTCTTCAACATCATCCAAACGCAATGCTTCGTCCTGAAGCCCGTGAAGGTGTGCACACAGCGCTCCTGGTGGGGCAAGTGTCTGAGGAAGGAACGCAGGAGTCAAGCGTTCCTGAGGGATAATCTCTCGTATTAATAGCAAATTGTTAGAAAATTAACTTATTATAATTGTACTTCAAGAGGGGTTTCTTGGCAGATCCTCGATTCCTGTCAACGCCCAATATTGGGTATCCATCGATTCGTTTCAATGGATCGTAACATCAGATCGTTTCGATAATTTGAAATGAAAATTATATACTACTTATAAATTATCAGATACTTTTTCAAATTTACTAGGTGGTAACAGTTAATATTATTTTAGTGGAAATGCTCCACAAAAGTTACCACTTTGTACCACTGATATCATAATAAAATAATTACTCATTTGAGCACAAATGGATACATTAATAAAATGGGTATTTCCAAGCAGTTGCTGAGACTAAAAATACAGAATTCAATCTAATGAAATCAATTTAATTTAATAACAAAATGGTTCAATTCGGTTGTTTCTCCAAAATTTATTTGAGATATTGAACCATGCTGTTAGCTATTTACAGCATTTTTACTTTGAATAGCTAAATTTGACTTACATTCACATTTTATAATAATTATGAATAAATAATAGATACTAAAATAAATTGTCATAATTAAATATTACATTTGAATACAGTATAAACATTGATTTACCATTTCAATTCAAAATATAACAAAAAGTGTCTTTTCAAATCAAACAGGATTAAATTTTTATTTTTCTCTTTCCAATGAACATGAAACATGACAGTTGTGAAATGTTATTTTTCGCACAGATTATTTAAATACGTTATGCATTAAATAAACCTAACGAATCTTTACCGATTGACAGTTTTACAATACGCAGACAGACGCGGCAGTGGCGCTACGTGGCGGAGAGCAAAGGAAGCAAGTTGACGTCGACTTAATATTTTAGTTTATTATGTGTTATTTGAATACTAGCCTAATTTACGTATGCAAAAAGAACTCGATGACAGCTGAAGATCACGAGGAAAAACAAAGATTGCCGATAGCCGTTTTAATAACGCATATCAGTTGCACCGTACAAATATGGCAACACTACATAATTTCCGAACTCAATTAATACGATGTTACGTTTTGATTAAATCAAACAAGAAAATTCTGAACATTATGTAGTACCTACTGTGAACCAACTACGGAATAATAAATGTAAATAATGTAATTTAAACCTACGTAGAAAATTTATATTTTATTCAAAAACTTATGATTATACTTGTATGTAATTATTCATTATATTTCTGTATCTAAATTATTTAAGAAAATAATGTACTTACATCGTCAAATCACTTAGGTTCGAAATTTAAATAATATAAACCATTTTTAGCGAAATAAATCGAAATAAATTGAAATTTATATCAGAAACAGACAAAATAACCTAGCCTAGATTCAGTTCACCAATTTCAGTATAACAAACAAATATGAGGTCAGGGTTGAAATGAATAGTTCTGGTAACGTTTCACTGTTTACTGAACAGGATACAAAATGATTTACCAGTGAGTTCGTCTAAAATATTAATATATAAGGGTGGTTACAAGTATTACGGCGCGTGGGGAAAAACCTTGTACTCGCGGTAGCGCTTGCGGTCACGGAGTAGGCAGCATACTAATCTGTATAACGTGACGGCAAGCGGCCGCGGGACACTCTGTATGAAAGTACTACTGCGTGGTTTGCTATACAAACCAATTAGTTTCACAATTACAAGATATCAAAAATAGCTCGCGTGTACCGATTTATTCGAACCGTCCTCACCGGACACTGCCAAGAAAGTGAATGGGCAAGTTTTTTTTTGCGCCCAGACAATTGAAATTGGGCTAACCTCCGGAGATGCGCGGGAGGGGGGTGGTGAATGCTCATGCATACCAGCGCAACATGCTGCGCTGGTTATGTGGGACTCCCAATAAACCTAGAGGTCCATCCACTAAACACCACCTGAAGTTGGTTTTGGCCCCCCTTAGGGAAAAGGTGCGCTAAATGGGCAGTCCACCTACCCTCCTTTTATAGGTTTACTCGGTACAGTGTTTTATCATTTGAAGGGGGGTCCTGCTTGTACCATATTATTCTCTATTTCGTTTTCTTCTTGTTAAATCATCGTGTTCAGGAACATAAGACACAACCTCATAACAATGTTTGGCTATGCACTTTTCTGTCTTATACGAAATATTTTTCCAGAATCCACAAAATACTTTGTGTCATGGACATCATATTGGTGAATTTACCTTTTGAATTTAACTGGAATGTTTGTAAGTAATAATTTATTGTATTTCGAGTAGGATATTTAGGGACTATCTGATTAGTTATTATGAACTATAATGCTATTTTACGGAACTACGGTTTGACTTAGTGTTATTCCAGAAAGAATAAAGAGGTGCCAACAAACCACTGATGTCTATTTTACGTACCAGTGGGCGGCGGCTTAAACTTTATTCCTGTAGTTCACTGATCTCTAGTCCACAATATAGATGAAACAATGCCTTGGATGCAAAATTCCCTGAATTTGTTAATTATACGTAGGTCACGCAATGGCTTTTCAGATTACGAAAAAGTATTTAATATACTGTCAACTGTTTAAAAATCTCTCCTTCACACTATATGCAAAGTTCCATTTCTCTTAACCAACTTTAAAAACACTTTCTAACGATAACAAAGCTTCCTCATTCCAAGATGCTGATGTAATATGGTATTAACGCATTCTGAACTAATCGCTAGAATCTTCCGGATGTCCGTGAAGCCGTGTACGTAAGCCGTTTCACGCGATGAAGCCGTATCTCCTAGGGTTGATTGTAACCAGTGTAAACCGGTGTAAAGTGTAATCGTTCGGTTAAACCTTATTGAAAATCGTAATAGATCATTTTTATTTTTTTTAATTTATCAAATGGATTACTTAGTTCTGTTTACAAATAAATTTGGCTTCTGAAAAACAACACAGGCACGTTACATTTTTAAATTTCGAGCATCTTATTGAGCAACTTATTGAGTCACCTACATACGGAAACTCATGAAATGTCAAATAATAATATTATATACCTATAAATAAAATCTTTCAAGTATAGATATTCAAGTATGTATTTATTATGTTACGCACCGTAGACAAAGAACACTAAACAAAGATTTAATAAGGTATGATGAACAACCTTTGTCATAAACAAGTAAATTCTGTATACTTAAAGCGCCACACACCAAATCGTATCCGTAATAACATTGAATAGAAACGAAAATATGGCTCACTAAATGTATCTTCCTTCTCGTGTGCGCCACCACGGACGGCCAGTTGTAAATTATCTGTGAAGACCACGCCTATATGTCGTCTTTTGTATTCTCGGACTACGGTATATATTATACCAAATAAAGCTCTTAGTATTTCTTGCATCTTTTTTAAATTACAGATCATAAATGATATACTTACAATATAATGACTCGTTTTAAAAACGACATAGTTCCAGTGAATTAAAATTTATAAATAATTATCTGTAGTAAGTATGATACGAATTTAAATTTAAAATTATATTGTATATAAAAATGTACTTACAATGTTTCCATGGAATAAGTATTCAGTGTGCGGCCGGCAATAGTAGTAATTAAATGGAACGTTTGAGTATTTCTATAAAGGTTTATTGATATAATCCTCAAAATTATTAGACATTGCGAGGCAAAATACCATCGTCAATTTGTTTAATTGTTAACGAGTGTTGACAGTTTGTCAGTGTTCCCGCCTTCTTACAATGTGGGAGTCTTCAAGAGGAGAGTGAATAGGCTTGTATAAGTGAGTGCATTCAACATCTTAGACTTCATCACCGTTACCATCAGGTGGGATTATTGTCAAAGATCTTATTATATGTGAAAAAAAAAAGAGTGCTTCGAGGAACTGTTCCGCTTGGTGCCTCCGTCGACTGTCCATCATCGCACCACTCGCCGAGGCGTAAAGTTTCTTCTACATCCTCCGCAACACAAATTCAATTATGCAAATCGTTGAACGAGCGGCCTTCTGAGGTGTTCCCGGAGCGCTAACATGAGGTCTTCATAAGAGGGTGTAAAAGAGCTCTTCCCTAGGGCCGGCGTTGCAATGGTGACCGGTGTTTTCCACAGGCGACAGTAACGACTTCCTTTAACCCCCCACTCAACAGGCGGTTTCGTCACCGGGGGGCTGTTGATCTCCGCGAGTAAACGCGCGGGCATGGAGGAATCCCGCGAGCCCCGAACTCCCCAGTATAGGTCGCACGCCGCGTAGGATGTCTCGTATCGTACCGACTTACCCTTTGCCCGTCTGGTTTTTCGCGTGTCCTGTTCAACGTCGAAAAAGTTGATAGTATCAGGCGTTACTTTGCGGAAGTTCATTGGCATTAAATTAGTATTAGTTTCCTTGCAACAATCCGCAAGCACAATGTATAATGGTATGCATGTATAGAAGTATATACCATATGGTATATACTTCTATACATGCATACCATTATACATTGTGCTTGCGGATTGTTGCAAAGTAAATTAATACTAATTTAACAACGTCGAAATAATATGGAAGTTGTTATAATTATAACTTACTTTATTTCTTGACAGTTATGTAATTAAAATTCGATAGATTTTTAATATTGTTCGCAATACAAAGTCCTTGCTTTGGCTGAACTTGCGATCGTGCGGAATGCTTCGTTGGTGGCTGCGTGTTCACCGGCTTGCTTCACCATGAATGAAGCGATCTGTTTTTTATTTATTACTAGCAAGCCGCTTCGCTTCAGAAAAACTCTTAGGACTGGGTATTTCTTGTTCTGTGAATTAGCAATACATATATTAAATCATAACTTTTTTATTTATGGACGGATTGATAAGAAACGAACTTCAAATATTAAGTGATGCTTACTGCAATAAATTAGTGAAAACCGTAACGAAATCGGTTAAGCCGTTTCTGAGATTAGCGTGCACAAGCGCACAGACAAACAGACACGAATTCTAGCAACTATTGTTTTGGGTTCTACTGCGTTAATAAAGGCCCTTGATAATAGTTTTTCTCGTACATCCTCCATGTACAGAAAGTGATCAGTTAGAATTGTATTATATGTATAGACTAATGATAACAACACCGATTGTCGCTTTCCTGTTGCTTGTAAAATGAATATTGTAGAATAAATAAAGCGATTGTGAGACTTGTTCAAATGTGTACCGTACCTTACCACGACAGTTTGTGATGAGAATTAATAATTGATTATTATTTATGTTGTTGTATTAATGCTATCGTATGTTGCTTGTCCTGTGTACCGGGCGTCGTTTGGAAAAAATAAATCGATAAGTTAGCATTAATCTACTTCGCGAGTGCAATGTATATGGATAATATATAGAAAGGAAGCATACACTTAAATAAAATAAAATGCAGTTAAGCTCGTACTTACCGTTATGGCGCTTAGTTTAGCGGTGAGAAATATGTCTGTGGTGGTATGTAGACGTATTGATTATAATGTTTTATTAATAAATATTGCCTTTGTGTGACGGATGATGTTACGTTTCTCTAAAGGTGTATCCCATTATACATTGCGCTCGCGGATTTTTTCAAAGTAGACCAATAGCAACTTAATAACTACGTACACGTATTATTTGTAGTAATTCACTAGAAGAATACATTGAATCGAGTTATATTTTCATTAGTATGATCATTCAGGGAAAAATCAATACGCACTTTGTTTTTTTATCGAATCAAAACAAAATTTATTTAATGCGTTTTAAGTTTCAGTATTATCAAGAAAACATGTTTCAAACTTTTTTTTAGCTGCTTTACGAATGACGATTGCGCGAGTTCATTGTTTAATAATAATTTTAAAAATCAATGATCACATAAATACATCCATTGTGTTTGACATTTAATAACTGTGACATTTAATTTTCGAAATTTAGTTGTCATTTAAGTAACCGTTCTGTCGTGCGCTTGCGTCGATCAAGTGTCAAACTTCAATATTGTATTCGAAAGATTGTATTAAATTCGTTGTCTCAATTTTAGGTTTAAAACTTTTAAGTGAATTAAAACATGTGACTAAATATAATGTATAAAATGTATCTGTTGGCTTATCACCTAGCTGTAATAAATGAGATATTAAAGTATTAATTAAGCAATAATAAGTACTTAGTGATTAACAAAGCGAAGTTCCTGTATGTGACAATATTTGATTAGGTGTGTCTACAGTACTTACGACGGTGAAGTCAAATAAAATGTGAATCTGTCTGTGTAAACTGTAGTTTCCTTATTCCTCTGTGGCAGCCTCTTGCCTAGCCTTAAACCAGGGATGTATGGAGCTCCGTACCGAAACCGAAACTATCGGATATGCGAAAAATATATCCGAAACCATAACCAAATCCGATAAAAATGTTTCCAATAATTTAGGATAGGAGCAGAGTATAAATGAAACACGTTATAATAGGTTTTCGCTGTCTGAGCCGATACACTTATTTTTTTATTTTTTTCTGTAATTATAATTCAAAATAATACCTAGAAAGAAAGTTAAACTGTTAACTTGTAAATACATTATATATTTTTTTGAAGGCCTTAAATAATTTTATATCTGTAATTGAAATTATCCGAAACAATCGAATAATCCGAAATAATTTCATATCCGTAACATCCCTGCCTTTAAACCCCTTAAACGTATCTCAAGTTTTTTTTTTTTTTTTAGTAGAAAATACTAGATAGATAATCCTATTTTATAGTGCTGAAAAGATAAATGAGAGCAGCATCATTCTAAAAACCGATATGTTTTATAATTTTTTTTATTACCTCAGTTAAGTGTTACATTATTGCATTTATAGCAATCCAGTCTCAAATACCAAAGAATACTAAACAACTCAATAGTTAGAGACAATTGCTGCAAACATCATTTTATGTTGACCATAGACTGTCTTTTTATATTTTGTCCATGCCATCTTAGACATATTTTTTTCTTCTCTTCTTCGACTTCTTCAGAAACCTCTTCGAAAACCGAAATAATTGTTAATTATAAATGACATTGCTTTTGCTTTGAGCTATATCTAAACATATCACAAATCTTTCAGACAGGAATATATATGGATAGTATTCGTGTCATTAGAAGTCATAATTATCATAAGTACGTTTTTCAATTATCTCCACAGTTGTTCAGTGTGTTCGTTCGTGATAAATATGTAATTCAAAGTATAAAAGTTGTTCTAAAATATTTCGACTCATGGGACTAGGATCTCTGTTACAGTAAATTATATTGACCGCTGTCGTTCCTCTTACCTGTAAAAGTAGCCCAAATATATCTATTCCTACCTCTGATTACTCTGTAAGGCGGAATTGCGGTGGTCATGTCCGAGATTGTCAAGAAATGTCGAGGTTTTCGCCGTATTGGGGCGGCCTAGAATAATCCCCCCAATCATATGCTGGTAGAACAGGGTGTCGTAAGAGGCGACAGAAGCCAGCCTACTTGGTGGTAGAGCTTCGCGACGACTCGTCCTGTTCCGGCTGGGGGCTTGAGAGCCAATACTCTCTCTTGCCTTCTTCTCATTTCCTGGCCGACAACGCATCAGTGATACCTTTGGTCTTGCCGATGTTTACGGGCGACGGTGACCACTTACCATCAGGTGGCTCGTCTGCTCGTTTGTCGGCTATTAACATAAACGTGTCATTTAAGTTTTCGTCGATAACTTCATCTATGTACTCGTCATCAGTGTCTCTTTGAACATCTTCACACACATATAGGATTTTAATCCGACATGTTCAAGGACTAATAATAAACAATAAAAATTATATTAATTTGACTCCCTTCGGTTATTCACATAGGATATAACAGCAGGTAATTATATAGTTAATCTTAAAAAAAGCACAATAACATTACAAAAATATTTATTGTTATTCAAAACTTTTTTTTATGATATTTTTATAATTACACATCAGCTGAAATCATTCTAACTCCGAAGTACAATATTACAGACGTAATCAAAAAGGCAAGCAGTACAAAACTTGGTGTTATGAGTAAATTCAAAGCTATTTCTTTCTTTGCCAATGAGATCTTAATACTTACGTACGACAATTTTAATCACTTCATTAAATTCTGGGCGAATCTCAATTCGGGGATCACAATAAAGTCGACTTCCCTCGCGTGGACGCTGGAGTATCGTTTGCGCACTCGTCCGCGCCTGCCAAGCGCCGACAATTACTCCAGTAATACAGTTTACTCAGTCGAAGAGCTCCGCATCGACAGAACGGTATCTGAAAGCGATTAGCACCCGCACTATGACGAGACGAGACGGAATCCAACGGAGTCTTCAACTTCTCACTTTCGTGCCGTCGCCCGCTCGACCCCACCAAGGGGGTCCCTTCTGGTGGATGATCGCAGGGTCAAGATGACGATTAAGACGTATTCGGCCTCCACACCGAGCTCGACCAACACGAGATGCTGTTAAGTTGTGCAGCACTCGGTCTCATCATTTAATCGTCAAAGTGGTTTTCTTATCGGTTCCTCCTCGCTTCGTCTGACCCGCGAGGGCTCAAGGGCCGATGCTGCTGCATCCGACGCTACCTGGAGCCGTTGGTGCCTCTGCATTGGTTCTAGTTTCACACTCGTACCGTAAACCGCACAGAACTATCGAGAATATTTCCAACGCCATCTAGTGCCCGACTTAAAAACATTTTTTGTCATTAACACACCTGATTTAGAAGTCGATTTGAGATGACGCTACTTATTCAACGATGTCTCTATGAATGTACTGCATTGAAATATCAATTTATGTTCTGTGGCAAAGGTTGATATAGAGGTGCAGAAGCAGTATCCTTGTCGAGCTTGTGTTTTCGCGCCGCATGCCGCTGCAACCCTTTCCTGCGCGTGTAGAGGGCGCCGCAGAGCGTGCACTGATGGCTCTGCGCCGGCGCATGTGCCGACGCGATGTGCTCCGCCAGGCTCATCTTGTAACCAAACTTCTTGCTGCATATCGCGCACTGTAAAATGAATATCCAGGTAAATTGGGTACGAGAAATAAGGACAATCAATACACTGTTCCTAAATGGAGTTAATGCAAACTATCAAGATGCATTTACATCTATGATTCTACAATATGGGATCATTACAAGAAACATGAAAATATTATTTAATTGTCGACAATTATTTCATGATAAATCAATTCTACTGGCTGCTGGCTAAGTGCGGACGGACAGGCTTCGTGCGAAACGCGTGCAGAATTCAAACCACTAGGCAATTGCTTTGAATCATACTAACTTCAAACTGCTTGATCCCCAGATGGCGGCGGCGATGCGCGCGCAGGTTGGAGCTGGACACGCAGCGCTGCGGACACAGGTCGCACTTGTACGGCCGCTCGCCCGTGTGCTTCCTAACAACGGCCGTCGTGTCTCTTTAATACCACAGAGTACTACGCTCATATGACATCTCTACAGTATAGGCAATATGCATAGTCTGTACCTATTACAGCAATAGAGAAGAATATTTTGTAGACTATTTTCTTTAATTTAATATTGGTTATTGCACAAAATTTAACCAAACTTCGTTTAACCAAACTTCGTTTAACCAAAATAAATGATAAACGTCAAAACGTAATAAACGTCAACACACTCACACCCCCGCATTAGGATTCCCTGTGTCGTGGATGGCGTGGATATACACACATATGACATCACAAACATCCATGACCCGAGAACAAATATTTATCTGTCACATAAATGTCTGCCCCGGCCGGGAATCGAACCCGGGACCCCTCGCTCGGCAGGTAGGTTCACTACCAACTGGGCTATGGGGTATTAATTATATTTATGACTAGTTACTACCTCAGCACACAATCTGCTGGAAGGTGACTGTTTTACGATTTTGATTTTTTTTTATATCACTGCACACAAAATAAAACCCAGACAGACAGACACATACAGGAACAAAAAAAATACAGTGTGCCTTCTTTATCGATTGAAGTATGCCTAGTAATGTCACGGCAACAGTGTATTAAGTCTACTATAGCAAGTGCTTAGTGCTACACACATACTGGGTATGTGGTGTGTGCAGGTGGATGGTGTGTAGCAGTGTAGCGCTAGAGAGAGATAGACCCATATGATAGAAAAGTGTAGCCATATGTAGGTACAAACCTATGAATTACAGTGGGAGGGGTTTATATAAAATTGGGAAAAACCCATGATTAAAATTGGAAAATGCCCAATTAATTTGATTATATGGCTATCAAATGGGCTCCCTAAACTAGTGACTTGTTTAAATCGTTTTTTGGATGGATAGTTTTAAGAAAATTATTGTAAACTTATATTCCATTTGGGAATAAATAAAGGAATAAGCTACCTTAGCAAGAACCTTTTATTTTGGGAACACAGTCTGCTGCACAGTACACTCTACAGTACAATTCCCTCATCAGTATGTATTATTCCATCTGTAAAACCTGTTATTTTGAGTTAGAGTACAGCATAGCTTATCAGCTATACTTACGTTACATAGATCAGAGATTTACCTCAAGTGCACGTTGAGTGAAGACTTCTGAACAAACCGTAACCCACAGTAGGTGCAGACGTGACGCTTCACGCCCTGGTGGATCATCAGGTGCTTCTGAAGATAGTCTTGTCGTAGGAACACATGGCCACATGTCTGTAATATATTACAGCTTGAGTTATTAACATTTAACATAAATAGCCAGAGAAGAGCAGACTGGCCGCCAAATAATAGGTGGATGCCACTTTCCATGGAGCATCGCCAACAACTTGCCCACCCTTGGGTGGTACTGTAGTTGCTATTTGCTGACTCTCCAATTATGTAACGAAATCATGATGAAAACATTTAATGAGTTCTTAGCAGCTGGTACCCATACAGAAAGGTAAGGAACCCTACCACCAACCACTAATTGAGTGGTATACTACAAAATAGACAATGAACATATACCATTGCCTTTTCTGTAATTCAGCAAATTGCACTGTGAGCAGAGAAAATTTACTTGGATTTAAATTATAAATATATTGCTTATTACAAATTATCTACCACTTACTGCAGTGAACCAAAATATCGGGAAGAAAGTAATTTTTAGTGCAAGTATAATTTGTAAACATCTTAACCATAGTGTATGAATGTACTAAATGGAGTCATAATTCACTATGTGAGTTAAATGTAAATTCACAGTTGTTGTAATATTTTTTTATATATCTCAAACAAAGTGAAGGGTAAGTTAATACTGCAAAAACCTTATAAAATTTTGCCAACAACACTCTTGGCCGTACCCAATGATACTAATATTTTCAACCACACAGTGTCGGGATATAAGAGCAGTTGATGATATATTAAGTAACATATTTTTAAACAATAATTTTACCTCACAAACAAAATGATTGTCTACAGAATTGTGTGATACCATGTGCTGTTTTAAATTATCCTTTGTTTTAAAAGACAATTCACACTTTCTGCACTTAAATATATTCTCAGATAGCTCCGGCACCACATCATTGTCCTTCCCTGCATGATAGCGCATATGAGCTTCATATAACTTACGAAGCGGTAGACATCTGTTACATATTAAACATTTGTACCCCTCTTTCAGTGCTTTACAAAAGTTTGTTTCGTGACTTGTCCGTGTTCTTGTGTTCTTAAACTTTTTGTCACACCCAAAGCATTTGTACATACCATTCTCTATTCCATGGCATTCTGAATTATGGTCTGTAAATTTTTTTCGATCTTCGAACTCTGTGCAGCATATGTAACAGTAGTTTACTGATTTTTTCGTCTTGCCATTACTCTTTACAACCTTTGTTTTATTAGTTTTGTTTTTTGAATTAGGAACATCTTTAGTATAAAATATATCTGTAGATATCTCGCCTTTTATTTCTTTTTTTACTTGGGTTTCGATTGGACTTCGGCAGCTTATATCAATTATCTGTCTAAGTTTATTATTTGCCTCTTTACAGTATATTCTAAAAGAGTAGAACTTTTTCAAAATTTCCCAACATTGTTCGCAGACTTTATTCGGATAAGTGACATCACATAGATCCAGGTCCAGACATTCCCGTATTACAGCTAACACTTCGATTTTAATTTCGTTTAAAAGCACCGCTTTACTCGCGATTTCTCGAAAAGAATTTCTTTGCCAACAAAGTCTACACACGTCACCTTGTAAAAAATATTCAAAATTATATAGATCTGAGTCATTTATTGAGGAATTTAATGTAATCGCCATTAGGACTTATTTATTTATATTTTGTATCTATAATGCAATATTCAAGTTCATGTCGCACCTATGTCTCGCACAATACAATACTTTTAAACCAAACTTTGTGCATCCAAAACATAAACAAAAATTGACAAACACTAACAATATTGACGTAAAAATGACAATGTCGTTTGGTGCTGTCACAAAGTAACTAGCGCAATTATCAACGTCTTACTCCGGTCACTCACATGCGCGCAAAGGTTTGAAATTTGTACGATTGTTTGCACGAATGTGAGGGACTGATAAGCAAATGGGTTCGCATATGAGTATGCAAATCTATTTGCGCACCCCCCTACACTTCATCCATTTCCAATATAAAGAGTAGGTGGAAATACTACTTTAGTACGTATTAGTAGTTAAGTTTATAATAATTATAGTAGACACTGCAAACTACGAAAAATAAAGACATCTATCATCTATGCAATCGTGTGCGCAACTGGTCGCACGAATGTGTGGGAGACTACGCGAATGTTCGAAGTTCGCGCACTTTGATGTGCGACAAAAACCGACACAGCTTGGAAAACCACGAATGCATCAAAAACTTCGCATAATCATTTGCGAAGGTCGTCCTACACTTGTAGGTTCGCGTATTCGCGCGAATGTGAGTGACCGGCATTACGATATTCGTCTTTTATATACAAATAAGAAACTTTTAAAACTAAGAGTCCCTTTCTAGACTGCGTAAAATTATTTTTCATTCCATTTAATCATCAAAATTTTACAGGATGTCTTATCTATAATTATCAATAGAACTGTAAGGATCAATGCATTAATATATCAAATTTCAAAATTTCATACTGATAGGTTTTATCCATGACGCCATTTTAATTATGATAAAAATTGGAATGAAAATGGCTGGAGGTATAGCAGGTATACCAACGTTTCTCCCTATTAAATAACGGAATGGCAACGATGAAACAAAAAGGTGAAAATGTGTTCGATTTCATTGCAAAAAATATAAGTCTGTCAATGTCCCTGTATTACTGTTTGTTATAGCATTATGCAGACACCATTGATCAGATTCAGATTGGGAGAGAAATGTATATACTCCCATCAAATAAAATATATAATTTCGTACAGAAAGTTTATAACAACCCATAATAAAAATGTCCTACTGCTGGGGTCTGGTCTCGTCTGACAATGCAGTTTTAGGTATATCACAATACCAGGAACCCAAAAATCCCCAAGAAGTCCTTTATAATTTATACCTTTAAATCCCATATAAAAGTTATCTACCTAGATTTCGCTAGCCAGTAGCGCGTTTTAAAACATGCTAGTGTAGTGTTGACAATATTTTAAAAAATCGAAACGTTATTGTCCCGAATTTCACAAAACAATATACAAAAACGAACGAAGAAACATAAAAAAAAAAACAGGAAACTACAAATAAGTATCTTGTTTTTTTTTTTAATGTAAATAGTCGACAAACGAGTCACCCATTGATTGACATTAGTAACACCAAATACATTATTACTGCATTGTCGACCGAAAACTAAAAAGAAGAAAGAAACTACTGGCTCTTAAGGCCCCAGCCGGAACACGACGAATCGTTTGGCGGCTGATTCAAGCAGGAGGGTGGTAGCAAGCCCGGCAGGCTTTATGAATAGATAATTACTAGTAAATAATATTAATGTCTTCATAATATTATTACTGTCTGATCATAATAACTTTTTTTTACATAGAATAAATTAATGCTCGACATCAATCCCACCTGATGGTAAGTGGTGATGAAGTCTAAGATGTTGAACGCACTCGCTTATAAGAGCCTATTCAGTCTCCTCTTGAAAACTCCCACATTGTAAGAAGGCGAGAACACGACGCGGGGAAGTTATTCCAGTCCTTTACAGTGCGCACAATGGATGACGACGTATACCGCGCCGTCCGTACAGATGGTACGTTCACTACGTATGGATGAATACCTACCCGTCGTACATCGAGTTGTTCGATGGAGAAACGGCGATGAGGGAATTATTTTATACAATTCCTGCGCACACCCTCCAAAATGTATCCTATAGAAGATCGAAAGACTGTCAAACCCTGCGCCTATGCTCAAGGTTTTGCAGATTATTTCTGACCAGATCTGGGTCACCAATGAGCCTGACTGATAACATAATCCATATGCGAAACCCTACCACCAAGGCGTCTGTCGCCTCTTACGACGCCCTGTTCTGCTCTATATGATTATCACGAACCCGTGCACCAGTTTTTCAGGCCAACCAGGAACGTTTTAATCCGAAAAATTAATTCTAAGACAAGCAACTTCAATGTGCGCAAATTCAAAATTAAAATATGCAGCATGAAATTGTTACATAATAATAATATAATACATAATTCAGTCTTTTCATCAAAATGCATTAAATAAATTTTATTGAAAATGTAACAGATACAAGTCAAGGTCAATAACATAATGAGATGAAATGTCGATATTCTAATTCGATAGATCGATCGCGCTGTACGACGATATCGTTCGCTGGCGTTGCAGGAGCACAACATGCTATCGCACCAACAGACAAGTTTCAGTTATCTGCGTTCGGCGACGCTACTCCTAATCATTAGTAGTTGGCACTAACGTTCAGGAACTGACTGAACTGCCACAGCTAGTAGTTGAGAGCTTTTATTGATGCTTGACCTTTTAACATAACAACAATTGAAATACATGATTACAATTTAAAACTTTATTTTCAATAACGTAATAATCTTACAACTTTAGACATATCAGTTAAATTTTAAAACTAACATGAATTTGTATTTGGAACTCATCATGAATGCACTACGGAGAATGTAACATAACCCGTAACATTTGCAAATATTCAGTAATTATTGAATTTTATCTATGACAGGATAATTATACGAAATAAGAATAACAAGTAATACGAAATGTATTAAATATTTTTACAAAACTTTATTGTCTTGTAACAGTTATATAACTCGGTGCTCACATCGGAACAGTTCATTTTATATTTAATAAAAATTATTTAACTTAGATAATTACTACCCACAGTTTTTTGTCCACCACTGACGCTGGTATTTCTAAACTTTATATGACGCAACTTACTAATGCTTATTAATAATAAGTAATATATGTCTATAAAGAACGAATTGTGAATCGATACTGTCAGAATATCATTCAGCCATAAAACTCCATCAAAAGTAAATTAAGTTTGCAGAAAAATTATCTCACGAATTTTATGTAACTGTTTTAGTAGTAATTTATTGATAAATCGACCCAGCTTTAACTATGACGATTTTTAAGGCAAAAATTTAATAAACATATATTTTCATAAAATTATCTAGCGTATGTAGTACACACTAGTATTTACTGAAAGTAAACAAATGTATAAAATAAAAAAAATCACATCAGTTACAAACATAAATTGTTTCTCTCAAACTTATTTAGTAGTATGATTCATACAATTAGGTATTTATACTTATTAGTTAACGAAGGCATTCAAAAAATATTGTATATTTGAACTTACATTGGAAATTAGCTTGTTAAACCATGTTCTTTGCATGTGATCTCATAATATATTCTTTTACTAATAAAGCAACATATATTGCTGTTATAGAATACATGTTTTAATTCCATTTACTTCTCATTTACAAACAAGAACCAATTAATTAATCAATTAATTAACAATATATAGCATTTTTTTTTAATAATGTTGATTCAAGAAATGGACTGGGTACAGACAAGATCAGATTGTTAATAGAAATTTAAAATGGAACTTTCTGGAACTACAAAGGTTTTTTTATTGCTAAATAATGTGTTGAAACACTACTAACAAACACTTTACTACATAAGTACACTGTCCAATCATATGACTTCTTTAATATGTCAGGGAGGTAGCCAATCCACAAAAGCTACCAAGACTAACATTGTTAAGATAAATATGGACCTAGGAAGTCTGTTTGTTAACATTTCTCTTGTAGGTAAATGCTATATAATTAAAATAAATTTATCATAGTTGTATTCATGGCCATAATCATTCTAAAATAGTTTCCAAGCCTTGAAACTACATTTAAAAAAAGTGCCTCACAATCTATAGTTATTGACAACACAAAACTCAATACAAAAAGCATGTACACCTTAAAGTAACAGTTTTGACTGTTCTTGGATTCAATTCCATTTACAACTTCTTCTTATCATTATATTTTTATGAATAACTGTATCTTGATTTCATTTAAACATCTTTATTGAGGACAATAACATATACTGTTGCTGGTATATATTGATTCTATAATATTTACCATCAATAATTGTAGTGACAGTACATGTCACACAGTTTTGCAATGAAAAAACACCCATTTTATTTCACAGTCTGTAATTTAAACCTAAAGCTATTCAAAAGAAACGATTCACTCATCTCCTGTTTCTTGGTGTTTGTCTTTCTTTTTCTTTTTTTTCTTCTCTTTCCTGAGTGTGTCGTCAGCTTGTGTCGCTTCTTCACCATCCACTGGTACCTCGTCCTCGTCACGTTTCTTCTTCTTCTTTTTCTTCTCTGATTTAACTTCAACAGAATTGTCAGGATCATCAGCATTTGCTGTGCTCGCTGTTCTTTTTCTAGCAGGCTCTTCTGCCTCTTCCCCTCCATTTTCTGTTTTGTTTCCAGCATTCACTTTATAGTCTACATAGCTGTTTAACCATTCCTTGGGTGTGTTCTCATTTGGTTTCCCATGTTTATCTAACTTCCCTTGCTGGATGAGTAATTTCTTCTGTGAAGCTTTTGGACCCAATCCCCACTTTCTGGGGTAGGTGTCCCTTTCCATAATAACCCTTTTAAGTTTAGCTGCTACTCCATGATCACAAGATGCAATTGTTGATGTTGTCATTAATGCGATAGCTAGTGCCACAGCTTCGCCTTTTGTGGTCACTATTACAATCTCCTGATCAACCTCAATACCATCCTCATACCTCAAGATACCAGGCACCAGGACCTTCGCACCATAGCAGACAGCATTTACTGCACTGTCTTTAATGAAAATTCTCTTATGAGCGGTTAATAGGCCCTCCAAGGGCTTTATAACTCTACGGAGATATGTTTCATCTTTGTGGTTTTCGTATGCCCACTGAGCATCTAAGATGTCATGCATTGTGACCATGCCCTCCTTCTCTCCCTGTATGCCTGATCGCACACGGCGAAGCTCTACCATCTGGCCACCAACACCGAGCAAGAGACCCAGGTGAACACACATCGTACGAATGTAAGATCCGGCCTCGCAACTCACCCAAAAAACTCCTATATTCCTCTCCTCATCGTAGTCCAGTAACTTGCTATCGTATACAGTACGAACACGCAGCTGTCTCTTCACGGCCGATATTAGTGGAGGACGCTGGAACAGAGCACCTCGCAGCTTCTCTAAACCCTGTGTCACTTTTTGAATACTCTCAACAGCCGAGTGCAAGTTGAAGACAGCTACATACTCCTTACCGGCGTTCTGTTGGGATTTGACGAGTCTGGTGGCTCTGTCGAGACATACAATCAAACAGCCAGTAACTTTCGGGTCTAATGTACCAGAGTGACCGGTTTTTTCCAGTTTCAATATACGCTTTATCCATGACACCACCTCGTGCGAACTCGGGTTACTCGGTTTATCGACATTTATAAATCCACACTTGATATATTCAGATATCGGACGCTTTAAAGGAGAATTGCCAAACGGCAGCGGCGTGTAATGGTTAGTGCGCACATTGAGTCTATCGAATCCTTTCAATAATAAAGGCCAGTAGAGAGTATCCAGCTTGGTGACGCTTTCCGAAGGCTCTATTTTGAAATCTCCCATTTTTTGAAACGCGCCCAGGGAGACCCCATCTTTAACTTTTTTCTTTTTCTTTTCCAACACCTCGGTGCCGGGTTGCAAAATTTCAGTCATTTGCAATTCTTGTTTATTTTGTCCACCCAAACAAGTAATAAGTCTTTTACACTTAACTTTAAAATGTTTGTTTGAGACTGAACAATGTTTTCGGTTCTGCTTCACTGTATAATCAACACATGCGGTCGCATGACGCAGTGAGATGAGGTTAGGTTCAAAATTAAAAATGTTGTTGGCTGTTGTATTTTTTTTTAAACATTGTAGTTTGATTGTCTGTGGTTAATATTTTGGCAAACCAAATACTGAATCGTAGAGTAGAATAAAGTAATGAAGTTGTCGTTTACGTGACCGGAAACGATTAATGGAGATAGAGCTCGACCAGGAAAATAAAATTTAATAGGATATTGCTGTTAGTACTCGGATCACCAAAATCTAATTTTTTCCCCAAACATACATATATAAATAGTAATAAAATTTAAAGAAATGACTAGAACTACACATTCTACTGAGTAATTTTCAGAGTTTTCTATATGACTTATTAATCTCTTTTATATCTTTTGGATTATGGTAACATTTGTTATTTCTTTAAGTGTAACTTAATAAACCAAAAATAAAGTGTCTAAAATATTACGTAAAACATAATTGGCTTTCATAAATCTTTCATACAATATACTTCTCATGCAATAAACTTAAGTAGCCCCCACTATATGTTTATTATCGTAACAATTTTTACATTACTTGACTACTGTGCCATATTCAACACATTTAGTTAAAACAATACAGTAAAAACAAAGGACTCTATACTTATATCATCGCTTACATTATATACTACACTGCACTACATCATACTCTTCTCGCCATAAACTTGATCCATGTAATTGTGTCGAAATAGCAAAAATCGTGAGTACCCATTACAGTTAAAGCCAAGAGCAATAAAAGGCAAGGCATCAATGTTTTGTTTTATAAAACAAAAAGCCTGGAAATCGGTTGTTAGCTCTCCGATACTGGAAAAAAAAAATTTACAGTAAGTAGATTCTAAAAGGAAAGTGATGGCCAAGTTGCAGTAAGGCAAGTAAATACAGGACTACAGGTATGCAGGATTATTATTACAAAGGACTTGGTCATATCGTCTCATATGTTATTTAGCAAAGTGCACCCCGACGACATTCCCTTTAATTTGTACACGAAAGAAAATTTGTTGCTTCATTTGTTTGCCAGGTGAACATTTATTTTTGTCAATACCGGTTTGAAGAATTGTTCATTAACGTGAAAAAAATCATGTTATAAACATGGTTCATTTTTGCTAAATATTGCAATTATGAAGTTTAAAATATTGAAAGGATTTTATAACCGGTCTACATACAGTTATGTACTAAAATTATAAGTGTTATTTTACAAGTATTTAAAAAGAAAGGGAAAAACCTTTATTTTGCAATATTATTTCCTCGTAACACCACGATGTTGACGATAATCGGACGTCTATACGATTTTTCACTCTATGGTTTATTCCTCACAAACATTGTCGTTGTTACAACGGCCTCTATGGTAATTTGTGTTTGGGATTTGCAATATTGCATCGTAAGTTCTCACGTTGAAAGTATCGTAATTGGCGTATTGTTATTTTAATATTATAGTTTCCAAGATATCATCTTTGGGAAAGAAGACTTTAAATGGCGGGTGTTCTTTTCGAAGATATATTTAATGTTAAAGATATGGATCCGGAAGGCAAGAAATTCGATCGAGTAAGTCGGCTACACTGTGAATCAGAATCATTTAAAATGGACTTGATTTTAGACATTAATTCGTGGATATACCCTATGGAGTTGGGTGACAAGTTCAGATTGGTGCTTGCGACCACTCTGAGGGAGAACGGATACCCTGATGGCGGGGAATGGAACCCCTTAGAAACGGAGGGAAACCGGGCCGACAGTTTTGAATATGTCATGTCTGGAAAAGTTTACAGGTTAGACTAGTTTATAAACAGAATAGAATTAAAAAATATATATAATTTATCAATAACTTTACTACCCTACAGGCTTTGGGATCAAAGTTTCGCTATACATACTGTTGACAAAATAAGTATACAGAATATAGTTTTGAATATGACCGCAATTAGTATTGTATCGTTTAGAAATTGTACGATTATTAATGTAACGGACTAATCAACGATTATTGTATATAAATAAGTGACAACTGTCAATAACAGGTCATATATTGATGAAACCAGATTCAAATTCAAAATAATTAAACCATTTAGGTATTTCGCAAATACACCTATGTACGTCATTTATTTAGCCACGTGTATTGATACACCTTTTTTTATAATGACAGCAGCAATGGATCAGGCAGGCCTTGTGATAGTGAGTAGTCATTGTTACTTATCAAATCTCCAATATCAACGGCAGATATGTTACTGGACATGATGGAAGCACCAAAACTATATGTTGTTAACTGACTTCACTTAGGATTTAGCTTGGCGGTACAGAGCTTAATTATCTCTATAAATAGAACATATATGCAACCGTGAGCTGAAGAGTTTAGTTTGGTCTTAACTATGAGAGGAAAATCCTTGCAGCCCAAATAAAGCTCCAAACAAATAGCCTAGGAATTTGTCGAAATAAACATTTGTGGTTCTGTTATGAAATATGCTCTTTAAGTTGTAAATAAATTGTTATTGAACAAACTACAGAGATGTATGATGCCCATTAATTTGGTTCATATGATAACTGTTACACATACAGATCTAATAACATAACTAATTTACTCTTAAATCTTGTGGTGCAATAAAATGCCTAGCAGAATTGTAGCTTTGAAATTCTTGTTAATACATTGTTTGTGTTGTTGAATGGACAAGTCTAGCTTCACGAGTAATAAAGTTTATAGAGTTATGTAGTTGTTTAATTAATTATTATGTTTTATTGACCATAAATAACAGTACATTTATAATGAAGAGCTCTGACTTCCAGAAATATGTGAGCTGTGGGCTAGGGAGGCAGTTCCTTCCCAAGTCTTTTGTTACAATTTGGATTATAGTCTTTCATTTATATTATTAATCTCTGTTATATAAAATATAAATAAGAAAAAAATCAAAAACATATTAAGTAATTTAATTTTTAATAATACTACCTTCAATAATTGTTAAATTACAGGATAGAAGGTGATGAAGCAGCAATGGAACCTGCATCACGTCTAGCAGCATATGTTTCATTCGGAGGTCTCCTTATGAGGCTTCAAGGCGACGCCAACAATTTGCACGGTTTTGAGGTCGACCAACACATGTACTTGTTGATGAAGAAACTCGCCTTCTAATCATAAGTTGAAAATAATCATTGTTATATTTTGATTTTAAACAAAACCTTGGAAAGGTTTGACTGTGATGATAACACTATAAAGCTCTGATGGAAATTAAATTATATGCATGATACAAGGAATGGGGACTTCGTTCATCCTTGATTCTGTACCAACTTGCCCTACCTGGTGTAACCTGCTGTGTAACATACGAAGTAGCGGTGCTAGGGCTCTTTTGTTGGAGAATACCAACCAGATTAATTACAATAACCTTAGGGCACAGTAGTAATTTTTTTATCTATCTGAATAGCTAACAAACTAGTGGTATTAACTATGGAGTGTTTTAATATGTATTGGTTGCAGCAGTCATAAAGAACAGATTTGTCCACTTCATTATTGTTAATTTAATATGTAAATAAGGGGCTTTGGGTAACAATAAATGAGACAAAGATAAAAATCCATATTAAAAATCAGCATAATTTACAAACAAACCGGATGTTGGAAGGATATCCAGCAGTGTTGCTGGCTACTTATTGCACAAATGTGAAAGATACCAACACAAAAACTAAATTAATATTAATTCTATGTTTCCTTATACACGCTGTAGCCTTTTTAAATAGTGTAGCACAGTTACTTTTAATATACCTATAATCGGTAATATATTTTGAATCTGTTCAATATAGCCTCATTAAAAGTCTATGCAATATTACTTTGCCAGTTTTGTATTTTTAATTTATTGCTGTGTAATGACAAGGGATGTATGGATATGAAATTTCAGTTCTAAATATAGATACGGATATATGAATAATATTGTATCAGTTTCAGTTACGGATACTACATGATTTTGGACTTATTATTACGTATTTACAAGGTAACATTTTTACTTTCTGTGTCGGTATTATTTGGTATTATAATCATGGAAAAACCTACAAATTAAATAATAAAAACTATTTAAAGATTAAAGCGACACGACAAGTGTATCCGCGCAGGCGTCGAAAACCTGTCATGACGTGGTTTAATTTAGAAACGGGCCCCTATCCGAAATTATTCGAAATATTTTACTGTTTTGGATATATTTTATTTCGGATATCCGGTAGTTTCGGTTACGGTTACGGAGCTCCATACATGCCTGGTAATGATGACGAGCAATGTACTATGTTTCGTATCATTTGCTCAAATATTCTACCTAAAAACGTGGCGAGCTCAGCGAGCTATAAATTAATAGTCGTTGTACATTAATAATTGATAAAAAGTAATTGTTTCATACCCTAATTTTCCTAACAGTCGAAACTTTTTACTAGTATTTAATACAATTATAGTAAATAATTAGATCTAAATGTTACCTCTTTGGTATATGTGACACTTAGAAACGTTATGTTCCATTACAGTCACGTACAGAACCGAAATTGAATGGAGTTTGTTACAGATTGCCATAGGACGCAGTGGCCAATGCACCCTTATTAGACCCCTGATTTTACTTTACTACTTTCATACATAACTGAAAAAAATTGGGAGAAAAAAAAACTAAATGTGAAAAATGTTGTATTAATTGTTTACATATAATAATAAAAAAATTGTATATACTTAATGGATTTTAATTGTACGTTCCAATACAATGTTACATAAAAAATGTATTTTTGTTCTGTGGTTGTATGTGTGTAGTAAGGCGAAAAAGCAACATTTCAATGATGGTTTTGTGTTATCGATGTCAATGGACTTCCGCAAGCTATTTGTCTTTCTTCTCGTTTGCACTTGAGAAGTCCACCTTATTGTACTTTTTAAATTAACAATATCATATTGCAATTTCGTATGTCAATGACTTTTTTATGCTATCTTTTTTACACTCTGAACATCGTAATAGTAATAAGGTCGTAAATGACGCTTGAAATTTTTAATAACTGTAAGTAAATTATGGGAAGTGTTAAGAGCAGTAAATAATCACTATTTCGTGTAGTAGTGCCGATACTCACATTACTCTGACACCGTTCGACAATTAATTCATGTTGAAGGAGAGGATAATCTGCTTTAATTTTATGACAGCGCTATCTTGTGGTTAGTAGAATAAATTAATTGTAACACTAGATGGCGCTGATTTATAATTGCCCGGTGTCGTTTGTTTATTCGAGAATGATAGTAATTATAAAATATATTTCATTGAGTGAAAAATGAGATAAATAAAATAGTTCTAATCAAATTGTAATATCCTTTTCATAATCTTATTTCTGAATTATTAAAGTGTATGAGTTTCTTAGTCTTGTTTAGTTGTCATTTGTAATGGTTATAAGATTAGTTTTCTAATAAACATTGCAATGTAGTTACATCATTAACCTACACAGATATATATTGTACACATTGGAATTACTTAATTCATAGGTACGTTATACATGTAATGTTTACTTAATTTACTATAGCTTTCCATCTCTAGATGGCGCTATACGTAGTGAACGACGAATTAAGGTTTGGAGTTGGATACTTTGAGTAATGTTCGAACAACCCCAGCCGTGTATGAGGTTTCCATCCGTTTCATTACAATTTTTTATTATTATTTATATTGGTAAATTAGGAATTAAATAATAATTTTGAAACTTGGTATGGTAACGAAAAAAATAGGTACATATTGTGTTATTTAAGGTAACTTGTACCTACTTGACTTACTTACTTTAAGAGAAGCAGCCCAGTACAGTCCCATCAAACCGAGGAACTTTGAAGCGTTTTCCAACATACTCCTACAGTACAGAAGGCAGAGGAAAGGACCGACTAAAATGTCTCAAAAATGTCGTTTTCTTACCTACTAACCGGCATCCAGTAACAGCCGTGAGCTAAGTATAAACAATAATTATTTTACACACTACGCCAGCCGAGCAGCCCGGGCGGCGTGTCGCAGCGGTCGGTCTGCGGACTGTACAGGCAGCGGTCTAGAACAATATGGTTAATACACCAATTATTATGCTCCCCGTGGTTGGCGTGTGCGACAGTTCTCACGAGACATTCGTTAACGTCACGTCAAATGAGCTGACTGGCCATCTAACCGTGACTACTCCTTATGAAGACTTGTATTTACCACCCATACAGGGTTACCAGCCGAGAGAACGTTGAAACAAGGAGCTTGTTGGTTGGCCAGGAATTTGACGACTATATATCTCAGTTGGTAGCCCTGAGCAAGGGCTCTGGGTTCGATACCCAGCCGGCACAGACATTTCTGTGACCGATAATTACTTGCTCTTGGGTCGTAAGCATGTGTGTAGTTTATGTACCTTCATGCTACCCGCACCATCATGTATGAGTCTTTGGGAACTGAATCGGGTGTTTTCGCGATGACCTCTGCTGTTTTACCAGAATGCACTAAGACAGACAGAAGTAGGCGGCTTATTTTTCTTTTTAATGACTGGTATGTTTTAATTATAATCAGACATAATTTCAGATTCAACCAACATTATGTATTAATAATAACATCACAATAATTATGTCTTGCGTTCGGAAACATGAACTCTACAATGACTGAGAATAAGAAAAAAAACAAATGACTTCGCGCTATCTCTTTAGTTCTTCAAGTTCAAGTAACTGACGGAAGCGTTATTGCAGAGCATTTCGTAATATATATATAATGTGCCTTTTGTTTATATTTTTATATCATTGCTCAGAACATTAATTGAAAACTTGTCCACTAAGTATTTTGGCATTACTTATAAACACGTACAATCTTTACATTTACGTAAAACAAGTCGTTTAAAAAAACAAAAAGAGCCCATTGACTTCGAATATTTTCCAATCAATTACAGAACATACGTCACGCGGGGCGTTTGATAAAACAAAACCAATTAAGGCGCTCTCACACGCTCGCTCGTTAGCGGCACGTGGCGCGTGCGGACGCCCTTACCCGTCTGTTTTTTCGCCCAATATTATTTTAATATTTAGCGCATTAAATCGTGCTTGCGTATTTGGAGTACGTGTTTGTTTTAGGAGATTCAGATTTGTAGAGTGTGATTCTTTTTCAGCATTCCACGTGGCGACTGCAATAATATTTTACTTCTTGGATAGGTATTTTTTAAATTGTGAACTGTCCATGTTTTTTGTAGCCAATAAAAAAGAGGATCATCATGAGGATACCTATGTGCCTACTTAAGATTTCTATAATATTTTCAAATATGTACATGTAAAATCTGCCCTCTCGCACTATAGGTACAATAATTAATGAATAATTATTTATTTAGCTATAACGTTGATCATGATTTTTTATTACATTGATACGTCATGGCCGTCGCTGTTGCCATCTCACACGCAATAGGTCAGCATGGAAGGACGTGGACGCTGTTTTTATCTTTAAATGGGTACCCATTAAAATAAATATACGTTATTTGTAATCATTGCTTTAAGAAATAAAATATTAAGTCTATTAATAATTAAAATTCAGTATTCCGTTCAGTTCAGTGATAACTTTCTTTAATAACTTAACCCGCCCGCGATTCGCTTCACAAAACGTCAGGTTCGTCCGGCCAAACCCCTGGAAGTCGGATGGCAACATAATCGACGGAAGATGTTCCGGCTGTGTAATCTCCAAAATTATCTTTTGCAGCTGACGACATGTTTTTCAGCGATAACATCGAAAAGCGTAAGTTAAATTAATGAATGACAGTCATGTTATATATAAATGCTATGGTTGTAAATGTAAAATAGGGTTGCTTATTTACAATCTATGTTGAAATGTAGGGTCGCTACAAAAACCTAGGTATGCCCATAGATTTATGTAATAGAGGAACAATCATCTCAAAATCGCGTCACCAAAACATAAATGTGCATGTGTGTGACAAATACACTGAGGTGCGTGACTTTTAGTGATGTCAAATTCACGTCCATGCATTATCGACATGAATGTCGACTATTCCATCACAGGTTTTTTTTGCTATATTTAATTCGTTCTCTTAATTAATTATTACATATTAAATTAATAACACCATGCTAATCCCAGTAACTTCTCTTTATTTCGCTTCTTCTAAGCTTAACATTATTTGAGAGGATAAAACAAAACGTGATTAAACGGTACTAAAGAAAACAATAATAATAATGCTTATTGGTTTTAACTAATTCTTTGATGTAAATCGATATAACTTATTGCCCTCAGAAAGGAAATAACCAACAAATCTTGGAGGTATAAATTCTTCATTAACGTGTCAGTGATTTCGTAGAACAAAATAGTTGCCCTTAAAATGTCTACTGTAAACTTTGTGAGGAACCCTACTTATCTGGTTTAACATTCGAATCCATTTTTCTTTTTGAACTGCATTTACAGGAAACCTTGAAGAAGTAAAATTTGACAATAAACATGAAATCACATTCGCCGTTTATTGTCATATCATAATAAGTTATTATTATAAAAATATAAAATTCGCCAAGTTTTATCAATTTAAGGAGCTAATACTATTCAAAAGCCAAAGATGCACCTATATCTACTTTCTCTCCAATGTTTTTACAAGCTGTAACCGAAACTACAAAGGTAAAATATGAACAAATCTAGGTAAAATAAAATATATTTATTTATACCTATTTAAAAATATAGATTTTGTGCAAGTCCTACACGAAACGGTATCATTTTCACGTACACAATATCTTTTTATATTACACATAATTATGAAAAATAAGTTATTATTCATAAAATGGAGTATTTACTGCATGTTATTAATCTTAATTATATAATTTTAACATCAACTTTTATGGAAATAAGCATCGTGAAATTAGTATTGCTCTATCAGTACTTACCTGTGTATTGCCTCCTTGTTTGGGTTATTGTTATAAGTAACCCTACAGTTAATACTGAACACGACACCATCATGTTTACTATTGTTAGTCTGACAAAAATATAGAAAGATTGAAGTGAAATGTGATTGAATCACATTGATTGACAAGTGATTGAATTATTGCATGCTTTTCATTCCGCGGAATTTTCCACACTGAAGCGAGAACGGGATACCCCCTAGTTTTACAATAAATCAACTATTTCAACACAGCTATTCCACTATTCCTCTCACCTTGCAAACCGCCATCACGCCGACCAAGCGCGGCGGATTGCACAAACCTCACAATTTTCTTCAACGAAGTAATGCATTTATTTAAAAGCTTCCTATTGTTATCAAGTTATCGGATATTTTACGTCCGATTTTAGAAAATAATTATCTTTTTGACAACAATAAATGTATAATATAAATAAATAACCCTCAATAAGTGTCGTAAGAGGAGACAGAAACCAGTCTGTTTGTTGGTAGGGCTTATTAATTATTATTATTAATATTAAGTCAATAATTATTATTAAATCTTTAATATTGGTGTTATTATCTTTGCTTGAAGCCTGCCTGGATAGCTAAAATCCTCGTACTTGAGTTGAAAATTAATATAATAAAATATTTTAATATGTACATATACCTAATAATATGATTATTACAAAAATGATAAAATTGGACGTAGGATATTGAGGCAGCGTGCGCGGTTTAAACTTATCTCCAAAACTTTGAAAAATTAGAGGCGTACATTACATTCAGATTGACATTCAATTTACTAGGATAATGGACCTTTATATTTTAATACGTTTTTTTCTACATTTAAATCAAATCACAAAATACTAACGCATCTCTAGTTATATAATTTGAAATAAACTGAACAATAGACAGCCAAACGGCTGCCGCGCTTTCCTGTTCAGAAGTTATGAAATATTAATGTTAAAAGAAGGCGATTCAACTGGATGGGACAATAGTAATTACCGGCACCGTCGCACCTTGCGCCATTTTGTGACAAATTGAACTAATTCGCGCCATCCGGCATCCCCCTTCCTCCCTGGGCTATAGGGCTGTCAATATCTTACTTATTTTGTATTAAAACCTGCAGCATTTTTAAAAGGTATTTGTTCATGGTATCCTGACTGGTTTTCTAAAATTTGAAAATCATTTTGACATTCAAAAGAAGAACTGCTGGACTTCTGTCATAAACGGGATAAATCGATAGAAAGACATGATACAATCTGTTGTGTTTATAGTTAAAGGCAATAATTTATTTTACATTATTTGAGTGCAACCATAAAACAGGGGCTATTTTTATAGTGATCGTTACTGAATTTTAATTATACCTTAAATCCTATTTCCAGGCTCTGTTATCTGACACGTATCCATTTGATGCTCGTTTGATCCTTGTAATTCTTATTCCATAATTCCTAAACTGAATCAATAATATTCAGTACTGTCTTAGTCTAATAAAATACACCTTGGAAGGTCTAATAAATACACATTTTAGAAGTATCAGATATGCAGATTTTTCATGGTGTAATGGTGGAAATTTTGCTTCATATGATAACTCAGACAAATATGCGTGTAGTGTTTGAACCGAGATCCCGCGTGCGGGAGACAGTAATTGAAACGACGTGGCTAGGAATCGCTTTTTAAAATTGTTTTTATCACTGCGGAATTTAATTTCAGCGCATATTTACTAAGACACGCGAAAATGGCTAAGCAAACATCACGAGAATCAATAACATTTTATTATGTAGCGGGCACTGACGATACGTTTTTATTTGTTGCTAATATTTCGACCCAGTTGCATGGATCGTGGTCACGGCGAAACCGCGGTGGGGAGAGACCGTCGACAAGCTAGCGGTAGATTAATCTATCTACCTTACGTCTAATTCTTTTTTCTTTTTTAGTTACCGTATCACGACACACGACACTTCTGAGACTGTATCTTCACGCACTAAACTTTGCACTTTATGTGTTTCACATAAACTAACCACTGGATTCCAAGTTTGTGCTAACTTAACTGAGTCGAAATAAAATAAAAACGTATCGTGAGCACCTGCTACATAATAAAATGTATAAATTCCGCGATGACATTAGTTTAAAATCATAAGATCAATAATAATCCATTAGATTTTGGCAACCTCATCTTTGGGTTTTTGAGTAGATAATAATTATTTTCCGCATTTCATTGCATCCAGCTTCTATGAGTACCTGCCTGTTAAATTATGCTTCATAAAATTGAAAATATACGTCATTAATGTGTTGTTCTAATTAAAAATATCAGTTTTAGTAATATTAACTCAATTAATATCAATTATAGCCAAGTAGCCGTGACTCATTAAAAGTAACTTGTGGAGTGGTCAGCCCTGCCGCATAGTCCCGTGCTCCTTCATTAAGGAAGTTAAAGGGAGAAACAAATCCTATGTTCTTTTAGGTACCATTTATATTAGTATGGGTATTTTCATCAGCCATTAAGATATTTCAGACTTAGTTGAAGTAATATTTAAGTATATATTTAAACTACATTTAATCATAATAAGGCTGTCTTGGTACAGTAGTGCTTTGATATATTCAATTATATAAAAAAATAGGTCTAATAAATCGCGCTATACAGCGAGGAAATGCTGCCAGTATTCTTTGAACCCTGCCTCGATCAGATGCGCTTGACGAAATATATAATTTCTAGTACCTATATTATTTAAAATTCTTAGTATTATTGCAAGTGTTATTTTTAGTTTTTTTTTTATATTTAAAATATTCCTGTATTATTTTTTTTATACCACTCTTTGTTTTTCCAAAATCTTTTTTGTCTTTTTAATTAATTAATTTTCGCGTATTATAATTGTATTGTTTTTTTTAATTATCTTATAATTGTAGGTTTATTCACGGAATAAAGTTTATAGTATATTTAAAAAAATAGTTTCCTACTTACTTGAGTTGTGCCGTAAGATGTCTTTGTCTTATGATCCGATTAATTTTTTTGTGAATAATTTTCGAACAAATATCTAATTGTATGGAACGCAACGAATAGTTTAATATTTAGATTTCTTGGGATACAACATTTCTGTCCGTGTTTAAGTTCAAATCGACCTCCCTCTACTGCTGCTTGCTGGACAACGGCGCATTGGCGTCCTATCCCTGAAGTGTAAAGTCTCTAGTTCCTGTAGTACTAGCCAGTTTAATCCTGAAGATATTTGGTATCAGTGTCAATAAATAATAAGCTATTTATTTATTTTTTACATAGAATAAGTTAATTCTTGACAATAATCCCACCTGATGAAAAGGTTTTCGGTTTTTCGTTTCTGTTTTTTTTACCATATTGTTCGGTTTTACGATCGTCACAAGAAAATAAAACTTAACAAAAAAAGGAATATTTGTAATATATTCATATATTTAACCCCAATACAATAAATTGATTTAAACTTTTCCTTATGAACTTAGATACAGAGAAATGGTTATAGAAATTACTATTTTTCAATTATTGTATAAGTATCTGTTGATGAAAGAATTTGAACGATTAGATATTATAAAAATACAATCGAATGATTCCTAAAATCGAACGGAGTGTACTTAAAAATTCATTCAGGATTGCTAAAATACACTACAGCGCTAGTTATCTACTTAAGATAATCAATAATTTGAACATAAGTAATTTAATAATAATATACAGCTCCAACATAAAAATAAAAATAAAGGTCGTATCCAAAGTAAGGCACCGTGTCGCACAGCTATATCCGAACACATTATATAGGTAATTTATAAAAAAGAATCCACGATCTATGATACAATTACGGTCTGCGTTCGAATTATAAAATTCAATAGCCTCGTAATCCATTGGCTGCGCGGCGGCCAATCAGCAAGCGGCATTTTCTGGAGGCGGGAAGAGGCAAACGTCAGATGCAAATGACGTTTGTTTTTTTAAACCGGTTCGGTTCCAACACTCGAGAGCGCTCTTTGCTGTTTGTTTGGCTCCGAAATGGTTATTTTATCGTCGGCGTTCAGGCTGCGCTGTTTATTAAGTTTAAAGTTTTAAATTGGAATACTAAGAGTAAAGTTATAGTTTAGAGAGTGACTGATTCTTTGCCTAGGTTAAGATAGAGTTGTTTGAAGATTTTAATATTGAAAACGAGATGTATTTTAATATTTTTAATCATTGAACCTATAACGATTTTATTTTGAAACAAAGTGCATCATACTCAAGTTATTTGTGACAGATGAAATTATAGATAGGTTTTTGAAACGATCAAAACTAATAATTGTAATACATTTACAGTTAGCCGAGTTTTAATACCTACCCTTATGGATCTCGGTACAAATCCTACACGGACATTATTTACAATTACCGTAAAATACATCGTGACAAATTTCGTACATATTTAAAGGTTACCTTTCTATTTATATATATTTATATGAACTCTGCCAACATGACATCGCTAGCTACCGTCGTGGATTATCTGTAGATTTAAGATCCGAGCTGAATAGACATTGTGAGCGGAGAGCCAAGTCCAGCTGTGTAATTATGAATGTAATGAAGTAAAAAGCATTTTAACAAGTTATTTTATAATAGGAAGCACTCTAACCACAATCAACTGTTAATTTCAGTGTAAAATTAAATAATAGATGATATCATTAATTCATTTTAAAAATTCTATGTTATGAACCTCATCAGAGTACTAAACGCGGCTAGGAAACTTAACAACTTCACAGTCTAGTCCCAGAGGAGCGTTGGCGAGATCATCTTGCATCGAGGAGTCCTTTAAAAGCTGATTCAAAAAACACACCAACGAAACTCGGCCAAGTCAAGTCAAGACAAGACAAAATATGTTCTCCGAAATGAGTTGTTCTTCGCTTTTTTAGGGTTTTACAAATTCGTTGAAAAATAAAAAAACCGAAATCTTATAGGAATATTCGGATGTCAGTCTGACACACATGCACGCACACACAACAGACACAATTTACACAGTCACGCACACACATCTACACACACGCACACAGATACACACAGAACATGCATATTTACATAATTCATATTATAATATTTAAAACAGTTGTAAAAATGCTCCCCAGATAAAGTTAAGAAAATCCTTTTAAATTACGCGGCAAACTCTGCATACCTATATGGAGATACATAAAACAAATTATCTCTAATAGCAAGACGACAATTTCACAAACATCACCTCACTAAACATACTACACAGCGCGGACGTACTGTACCGACGTTGCGCCGCGGGCTTGCTTGATCAATTATTATTGTTATTTGGCTGTTACCGAGTTGATTATGTGATAAACACCTTCTACACCCTTTTATAAAACAATTATCGAAATTCTGTTAGACAAAAACTTAATAGCTAACAACCGGGATGCAGCGTCTCAGTCCTTGGAAGAAGAAGATCAAGAAGAAGAAGAGAAAGAAGAAAATTAAAGACTGATCTGAAATAGAGCTCCGTTTGGTTCCCAGTTGGTTTCAATTGCTTGCTATCATATCAATTAATTTAAGAATTCCAAGCATGTTCGCTGTATTTTAATAAGGTAGAAAAATAAGTCAATCAAATTAATTAAGTCCGCATTTATTGTCTAGTTCAGAGCATCAGTTTACCTGAGTTTGTGTGTTTTTCTTTGTTGAGGTTCTTCAAAACCTTGGTGACGGTGACGTATCTAAAAAATTATTTCAAATGAGCATGATGAGTGCCTTAAGATGTAAACTTAACATATTTAGCATGAACTCCATAGATGGAATGGAACTTTGGTGAAGCTATTTGACTGGGCAATTTTCCAACTGGACCGCTCCAACCAGTGCCTTGAAATTTGTCGAACGGAATTGAATGCCGAATTCTCGTGAGTTAAGATTAGAAATTAGCATGAAACGTCTAAGATAACATGCTATACAAGTCCAGGTTTAAATTCACCTGTAAACTGCACAAACTCCACTAGTCAGCTGTTTAAACGGAAGCACTCTTATGCAAACGCTTTCACTTTGGATTAGACCAGTACAGTGCCAGGTTTTTATTAATTTTTCGTTATGTAATTAATTTCATATGCTTAGTATTTTGATTGTCGTGCGGTTGGTTTTGTAAATACTGCTGGGCAGAAAATGTAGAAGCCTTATATTAAAAATAGCATGTGTTTTTAATCTCTGCCATTATTCAGTTTTATTTTACTCTTACAAATAATTCATGAATTTATTTTAAAACATCGAATGTGTACGTACGGACACGTTTTAGTATTTTGTGCTTATAAACATTATTCTTAAATGATATACAAAGCTATGACATGCCATCACTCCCTCTTATCGTTTCTACCTATCCCCCTCTCATCCCTCTGGATGAGAGGGAACGGGACGGAAGACGACCACCCGTCAGTCAACCTACGACGTTAAACGTGGGCGCGCGCCGAGTTGAAAGTTCACAAATTAATATAATAAAAAAGGTGAAAGTTCACTAATTAAAACAAAGTCAAAATTTAAAACAAATTTTAATTTTTTTTATTTCCTGCCTGAGTTCGAACATGATACGTGATTGACAGATTATGTGTGTTATCGCGATATAATAACCCTTGAGTAAAAAAAAAGTGTTAGCTTTTGGTGTACGTAAGAAAATAATATTTGTGCTCGGAAATAAGTTAGTAAATATGATATTCCTAATGATTTGGAGTGACAAAGAAAATGTATACCATTATGTTTAACGTATTTTTCAAAATTCGTCTACTATGTTTTATTTTTAAATGAATGAATAATGAAGTGTTTAAATTTGGAAAGATAATATTTTTATTTTTTAATTTACTAGTGCCTTGCCAACTTTGTGGTTGTGTTCAAAAGAAAATATTGTAGTAACATTTCTGCAAATTGTGAAAATGAACAGAAATGTTTTTCGCTGAGTTTGGACGTGTATTAAAACTTTATAAGGTAAGAATTTTAAATTATTCTGTTATTTGTACGATCTATTAGAGAATAACGTAATTAATTGAATCTAAACTCGTACTTTTTATTTTCACTCGGTTTAGTGATGGCCAATCACATAAAAACGGGAAAAAAAAATTTTAAAAACCACTAATCAGACGCTATGAATTTATCATTGCTTGTAAAGACAAGACTTCAACGAATGCTTTAAAAAGTGAATCAATATGAAAACTTTAAAACCGATGATAGCGTATTTATCTATCCTTTTAAATTATAGATTATTTTATGATAATATTTATCGAACATTTTATTTGTGTGATTACATTCATGAATTTGTACCGTCGGGAGATGGCAAGATAATTACCCGACGGGAAATGATGTTTTAAGAGTTTATTAATAAACGTAATACCCATAATCGTTTTTACACTGAGTATTGAATATAATATAAACCTGAAAACATCAAAATTTATCACAATAAGGTAATTTCAAAGACCGCTAACGACCAGAACGCCCGGCGTTACACATTTAGGTGCTGAAAAGGAAAATTCTCCAATGTATATTTATTTCTTTGTAAAGCTTATCCCCATCTTCAAGTTTATGCAGTGTTATTTAGGGAACATTCGATTCTCTTTTTAATCGACTTCAAACATGAAGCAGGTTCTCAATTCGTTTTTATTTTGTTAGTTTGTTACGTCAGAACTCTGTCATTTGTTAACCGATTTGGAAAATTACTTTTTTGTCTCATACGGTGTACTTCCCGTTTGGTCCCGTTCGAAATGGAAAAAAAATAGGAGATGAAATTTTTCACCCTTAGAAAATGGGCTCGATTTTAAAATTTAAATTTAGAATTTCGGTCCGCAATACAAGTCGGATTTATTTTTGCTAAATTATTTTGTTTTATCTGTACTCCTATATACATCTGTTGAGCTTTTCTCTGTGTATCTCGAGATAACTCGAGAACGGCTTGACCGATCTTCATGATAGTTGGTACATAGTGAGAACACGCGATTGTGCAGATGACAGGCTATATAAAATGTCAGTTAACCTAATGATATCTAATCAAGGCAAAAATATGCATACATAATTATTAGTCGAACCCGAACGAACTCGCACGGGGCCGCCAGTATTAATATAAACTAATGATACCTGTTTGCTGATTCATTCGATTCGGTATTAACCAAGGACTGGCTGACAATGGAAAGTTGATATCGTCAAGAGAATATTATAAAGAGAGTACGAACTCTGTGACTTTGTGTGCACATATGTGACAGGAAATCACCGGCACCACGGCACCTATATGAAAAATTCTTTCGCCATTTGAAAGATGCGGTATTCCGGATGGAAATGGCCTGCTACCATTCAACCCGGACGAAACGGGACGGGCCCAGCACCTAATAATTCGAATTAAAGTTCATAAACCGACGTCTTTGTACCAATCAAACTCCGACACTCCGTTTTTTTTTTACATGAACTTACTTATCCTTATCTTTCTTTCTTTCTAAGCCTTTTGAATCCAGCAACCCCTGTCTCCTTCAGGTCCAATAAGTCGTGGAGCTCCTTGTGTAAAGACATAGTCACAATTGGAGAGCCTTTCTTCCCGAACAGTTATCGGTCCTTTAACTACGAGTATATGGCCAGCTTCTTCACGCGACTAATAAACCATAAACCATGGTTAGGAATGAAACGAGCTTACAGGAATACTACCGTCTTTATTTACACTGGGTTTGATTACTAAAGAGGTAATTATCACACCATCAGTATCAATTAATAGTGCACGATTCAGTGAATAGAGTACGTGTAACGCTAGCATCATTAGAATATACCATAGCAGGGGCCATACATTCGTATAATCCGAAGTACTATAAGTGTTAAGCGAACATTAAGCTTGAAATATGTGTTTTCGCGCAGTGACCGTCCGAGACGGGGGCTGCACCGCTGTGCGCGCACTCCGTCAAAACAGAATCATGTTACAGCATAAAGGAGTTTTGTTTTAACTCTGCGAACAGGACCGCTATTGTATCCTTGATGTAATCTAGTACCCAAGTCTCAGTTTAAGGAACGATCGATCTTTTATTATTGAATAGCGACGTGGCCGCACACTGGTGCAATTCACTAATAGGAAAACCTGAAACGATTCTATCGTGTTATTTTGAGTGTTTTGGCGTAGGATGTAACCCACCTTATAATCTGTACTAATAAATTAAATTGGAGTGTCTGTTTGTAATATTAAAATAACCGTTTTTTACTACATGCATATGTATACGGTACACATACATTAATAACATTTTTTACAAATTTTGTATGTCTGTCTTGTCTGTCTGTCTGTTTGTTTCGGCTAATCTCCGAAACGGCTGGACCGATTTTGACGGGACTTTCACTGGCAGGTAGCTGATGTAATATCTAAGGAGTAACTTGGGCTACTTTTATTTCTCCTTAATAAGTTTTTGTTAAGCTAGTAGGAAATAAATTGAATTTAATAATTAAATTGTCCAAATGTCTTCAACACGATTATTGTTTTAATGGTATTGGATCTATGATCCTGTGTTTTTTCCCAGTTAAAGGTTTTACTATGTTGGATACTTGAACGCAACCCTCTTGTGTTATTGAGATCGATCAATATATTATATTGCAATGTAAATGTTCCTACTGCCATATTTTAATGTGACTTTATGACGCTCTGAAAAATATAAGCGTTTGTTTGTTACAGTCCAATATTTTTACATATTTTTTTACAGACCGACTCATCACCATCCAACTTTACAAAGGGTCTGTGAGCGACAACGCCAAGTCGCCCCAACTCCTGCAAGACTGCGCTCTTATGAGCGATTTCCAATTTGATATATCGCTTTTGTTCTTTGTTCAAATGTGACCGTTAATACCGTCGCATTGGCCCAGCGCAGTGGACAGGGGCTCAAAACAGTTCCAAGTCAATATTTAAGTTACAAAAAAGCTTATAATCAGTTTTTGTACAGAGCATAAAACTTGTTGGGTGTAAAATGCTTTGTCCATCCATAGGTCCGCTCGTGGTGCACCTTTTTGAGAATGGATCTTCCGTTTGCAAGTCGCTTAGTTCTTTCTGATGGTACGCGCGCATGTATTTTTTTTCTACCTGGCTGGCTGGCTGGTGTTATGATTAAAAAATTGAAAGTCCTATGTAGGATTGACCTCGAAATCTATTTGTAGTTAATGAAAAACGAGTTAATAATAATAAAAAAAAATTATTGCCACCAAACATACTTACGAATTTACAAAAATGAAAACAGATAAAAATAAACAAAATTAACATAAGTATCTGAGGCGATGGGAGCTGGCTCAGCTGTTTGCTTACTCGGAACTTAGGTCCTGGAAAGCGCTGGTTTTCAGCCAGTCCCTTCTTCCTAGGACGTTGTATGAGAGATGCAATGGATTTGCCTTAAAGTTTCATTAGAAAAATGTTTAGATGAAAATTGGCATTACATGTCAAAAGGTAAAACGAAACAAAGGTATTGGTTGAGAAACTTAAATTAATTTAACAGTTAAATACGGGAGTTGATGGACGTCCATTGAGAGTGGAGTTGATCGGTTACTATCAGGTGTTTCCTATCTTTTGATCGTTTTCCGGCGGTAAACAAAAAATACTAATTATCTCAATAACCCGAACGATCCTCGACGCTCGTCAGTCAATTATTCGCGTCCCTCTGTGCCTATACTAGGTATAGTCCCGTCATTTAGCACAAAAGCTCACCATGTTACGTTTACTTAGATGCGATCTCCATTCTAAAAGCTGTACGCACCAGTTATTTCTTGTCCCATGGCAAATGTGGTCAGCTTACTGCTCGTTTTATTAGTCTTTTGATCTATTTGTACGACTTTAGCTCTCAGAGAATTTTTTTACGAACACAAAATGCAATTTATGGATTAGTGGCTCCACTTACTAGCGACCAGCCAGCCAGCGACGCTAAGACATGATAAAGCATCTTGAAGAATTAAAACATTGATGTGTATAGGAGTGAAATGGCATGTAAGGCTCTGGAGGACAAGTGGAGAGTATAAGAACGGGAAACGAAAGACGAACGAGAGGTCCTTGAGACCCAGAAGAGGTGTGCATGTAAGTAACGAAGATTATATAAAACAAGAATTTAAACGAGTAAGGGCAGATTTTTAGGGCCCATTATATGGCTGCAAGGAAACTTGGAGGGG
>PDGT01000158.1:126617-169224 GCA_003671415.1 Megathymus violae | reverse complement strand
TTTTTAATCATTTTTAAGGGTTATTAAAAACACATATCAGTACACAGATTAAGCATTAGTCTTCTTAATGTTTGACTTCAGTCATTTTAAATTTTATAGGTAATTACTTATTCGAAATAACATGTCATACTATGTAGTTATCAAATTAATTAATAGGTATTAAAAAAATTAAATGAAACGAACTATAAATATTTAGTGACGCTTACTGCAATACATCAGTGAAAACCAGAACGAAATCGGGTAAGCCGTTTCTCGGATTAGCGCGAATAAACGCACGTATAGACAAACAGACCTGACAATCCTGACCACTATTGTTTTGTGTTCTATCGCGTTAATAAAGGCCCCTAATAATAGTGGTTCTCACGTATCCTTCTTGTAGAGAAAGCGTTCGGTTAACATTATATTATATGTATAGATTTTAGTTTTTACAAAGGTTATAATATTTATTAATTTTCGGATACTTATGGAATGTATTATCAATCTCACAAGTTAAATGTTTTTTTTTTAAATCAATATAGAGTTAATGGGTTAGTTTTGAAAATGTAATTTAACATAACCTAAAATCTTTAGATTTAAAGCCGCCTTTAGTACAGCATTAGCCTTCTGCCATGATCTATTCCATCAGGTTGGGTTTATACAGAAATTATCGCGGTGTGTCGCGGCGGCGCGCGTATTTACGCACCGTGTATTAACACAAGTATTAACGAGTCTAGCACACACAACAGTGGGACGGTACACAATGCAATTCATTCTGGCACACATTATTGAGTACCGTTCCACTTGTGTGTGTCCTAGACTTTACACCGAAACAAAGTGAGTACAATGAATGTATGAGTGATGTTTTTATTGACACTTGGTTTTATATTTCGAACGTCAAGTTACGCCATTTTTTCAGTAATTAAATATATGCAGCAAGAGCGATCCCACGAGAAGTGATAAGGAAGTCCCAAGGAGAATATTTTGTACTTATTACTTATAATTATATGAGTGATACAACTAGACGCCTGCCCCAGCTTCGTCACAAACACAGACACGTGTTTGTGTTTTGTGTGTGTATTGCTCAGACATATTTGTACTTAATAAATAAACTCCAGTCGGATGTTGGAGCTGACACTGACACTTTTTTATTTTTATGTAAAATAGGTTAATGCTTGCCAACGATGCCACCTGATAATAAGTACGTAAGTAAGTAAGTAAGATTATATAGTTCAAACATGCTGAAAGCTGCATCACTATGTATAAAATGAATTATTTTCATAAAATACCATCTCAACTATGAGTAAAACTGTCCAAAGTGTACTAAAACATTGGGCAAGTAGACGTACGCAACCGGGCACGGTGTACGTTTATTGGCACCGTCTGGCACATTGGCAGGTGTGAGGCGGAGTTACCGAAGGGCGGCCGCCGTTCACCACGCCCCGCGGTACAGTAGATAATACAGATAATACTGCGCACAGATAACTAAACGAGCGTTGAATGATACTTGTGCATACCTCTGGTGGCTGGATTATCTTTATTTGCCGAGTCTGTAGTGCCGTTTGGCCGGTCGCGCCAAATTGAACACTTAATGTTGGTGATTTATAGACGTGAAAGGTAGTGCTAATGCGGCGGTGAGTGCTGTAAGATTTATATTTTCAAGATGTTGATTAGAGGTCGGTGCGCTCCGTATCACTGTAATTTACATCTACGTAGTATATTTCCACAGATAACAGAGCATCCAAAAAATGTTTCAGGGTCAGACGCGTAATAGATTATGCTGCTATTATCATTAGTACATGGGGCGTATTCAATGCAGAATGCGTACTATACCTAAATTCGATCTCAAGCTACAGGGACGTAAACCGTTCACAACAATGTCATCCACTATACATGAGGTTATTCCAATGCAGATATCCAGATGAATGATAGGTGACCTATATCTATACTAATATTGCACAACCAAGTGGAAATTTTGTGAATCTCTGGAAGTACGGCACCTATATGAAAAATTCTTTCACCATTCGAAAGGTAGATACATCATTCCAGATGCACACAGGCTATATATAATAGGTATAAAACAAATTCTCCATCTCTCCGTTCGAATGCGTTTATTTCACGAAACTATGGCACGTGTTATCTTATGGTTTTTCCCAAAAGATAAACTTATACACGAGAAAGGTTTAGGTGACAATTACTCTTACGATAACAATTACGACCCCCAGGGGTCGGTATCGACCACTTTGGGGATCCCTGTACTGGGAGTTATTTCTTAGTCTATCTATGAAAAATACTACGTGCACTAAACAGCGTTGGAGGAGCTTCCCACGCAGCAGAGGGTCTTTTGGGGTTTAATGAACGCGCCGGGGGCTGGTGACATTGTTAGCGGCCGGCAGGGGGCGCGCCGGTGAAACGAATACGTCAATGGACTCCGTGCAAGTTGTGGGAATTTAATAATAATAATTTTGTATAATAATGACTCATCAATAAAATCTGTCTGTCTGTTTCTGCGCATAGTTATTTTAAATCATTCAGTAGGTAGATTTGAATGTGGTTTGGAGTTGTGATTGGTTGGTCTTAGATGTAAGCATTGCAAATAAATGACTGAGTATACTTCATATTTATGCATATACTTATATACTGTAGATTGTACTGTGCAGTGGACCGTGTTCCGAAAATAACGTTCTTGCTAAAGTAACTCACTCCTTTATTTATTCCCAGTTGGAACACAAATTTACAACAATTTGCTTAAAACTATATATCAAGATAGTGATTAAAACTAGACGCTAGATTATAGTCCATTTGATAGCCGTCCAATCAAATTGAATTAGGGATATTTCAATTTTAATCGAGGGTTTTCCAGATTTGATATTCACCCGTCTCGCTCTAACTTATAAGTTCGTCCGTACACATGGCTGTATTCTTCTATCGTATGGGTGTCTATATCTCTCTAGCGCTACACTGCTATAATACATCTCAAAAAGATTAACATTAATTATAAACATTAGTTACATCTCAATAAAATATTCTATATAATATATAACACTCTAAGTTACATAACATTGATATCTAATTATAATTTGTAAAATAAAAGTGATTTTTTTAACAGTGGACTGTATTATTAGGTTATTACGCGCAACAGTTATAATTTTGTTGCACTTTGTATGGCGGCCAGAACAAGAAGAATTACACCATAGACTATAGACTGTGATAACGAACTCAGATATCTACAAAGTATTACAGATAACTTAAATCTATGCGAATAGACACAAAAATAGTTTTTAATGTTTATGATTTATTCTTAAAAATAAGTAACTACGGTCAGGCAACCCACGGATATCAAAACAGTGTAAACTGTGGGGGGGAATAACAATTTTTTTTTAAAAGATTGATATATTCTGTAATGAGTCTACATATTGATTTTATATGATGTGCTTAATATGTACTTTATTTCAACGTTTCATCTCCTCAATGGTGACGCACACTTTCAAAACGGTAGTAGAAGCGAAATACGCCTGATATAACTGCATTTACGAAATACCTAAATGATTAAACGATTTTGAGTTTGAATAATAAATATACCTACTTACTTAATATACTTTATATTCATATAGAAACTTCTGAAGACTCCACAATTGGCAAAAAGAAATAATTCGCAACCACTGATACAGAAAGTGCTTTTTATGTCATTTTTAGGAACATTTAGTTCTACGTAAATAGACGAGCGGAGGATTTCAGACACACAAGAGTAAGAACATTTAAAAAAATGTCTAAAGGTACACGAAATGCTACGTGCACCACGAATTAAAATAAATTAAAATAAAAGTATGGTTAAAGCCTTATTCTAAATATTAACGTAAGTATTCAAGGGAAAGTTTACAAATTGCGATAGTTATATTTAGTTATATCATTATTTAAATAATTTAGACAATCTATTAACTTATTTTTTTTCATATGTGTGTAAATTTGATAATGGATTCGATGAAATGCCTCCCGTAGAGACTTTTGTTAAGGCTTTATATAAGTTATGCTGAATAGTAATAATGTTTGTAATTTTACGTTTTGTATATAGTACTTGCAATATAACTTAATATTATCATGTAATGACAACGTATCTGGAGTGCGCACAATGTTAACAATGATTATTGTAGCTATTTTAATATTCTCTTAATAATATTTAAATTTTTCCGTACTAAACCTAAAATTTTGGCCTTTAAAATAATCTTCCCTGAAACACTAAAAAAAGTTACTACTGTGAATTTAAAGCTGTTATGCATGCTTAAAATAACATCTGTATCGAAATCAAATCAATAAATGTAATCGCAGCTATAACTTCCCGCCAAAACAAATCTGTCAGTTGAGTAGACGCGGCAAATGTTATCGTCATCGAACCTCGGTATAATTCGGCCAACGCTTTCGGCGGCACGTCCCACTCGTATAGTACTACAGACCTTTTTGTAAACCTGATTTATTTTGTCATTTGAATACATGTCATTGGTTCATTGAATCTGAAGGATGAATAGTATAATTTATTGAGGGCGTATGACAATCTGGGGGTTTGTAATGTACTATTTATTATGTACATAAGTTTTATTATAATAGCTATAAGCCTCCCACGCCGTGAAAAATCATTTGTTAAAATGATATTGTTGGCAATGCTGTATAAATTTTCCCACAGATATTTCAAAAAAATCTAAATATCGATTACTGGCCTGTACTTATATGACTTAAGGGACATGAAAAAGGTAAGTAAAAAACTTCCTTAGTAGGTATTGGCACACTGGCCTGTTTTGTTTATTGAACGTATTATGTATAATAAGTTTGTATCGAACCATAGACTTATTCAGTTTTGAAAGCATAAACTGATTCTATACCTATAAAGTAAGTATGTCAAGTTACCAAAGAAAAAAGAAAACTACTTCATCTATTTTTATACCGTTTCCATTTTAGTTGTCATCTGGATAACTTGCTTATAATGCAGCTTATCTGTGGGATCGTAAGTGATGGTTTTCCGCAACCCAATAAAGACTATTTATATTTAGTCTTTTTGGTGACACCAACGTAGTTACAAAACATTTTAGGTATTAACGATTATTGTCCGCTATCGAGGGGTAGTTATCTTGTACGGTTTTCGTGTGCCTTTTGCCGTTTGGGTTCAAAGTCTAATCTGCAATTGGTTTATAACAGTTATGTACTGTAAGGTATTGGTGTTAATAAAGATAACTTTATTGAAAATAAAGAAAATACACGAAGTATTACATTCTTAACGCTGGCAGCCCGTATGATGTCGCTCGTCTCAATAAATAAATGCTCAAGTGTCATAATTTGACATGTTGTTATCGTCGATCGGCGATAGACAAAGGCAGCTAGTTATTCAGCCTCACGCGTGGTATAGGGTGACATCTATTGTTCTATTGTGAAGACTTTACAGCTCTTTAACGACTGTCGCGTAAGTAAACTGTTATTTCATTAAAAATAATAACATGAAGATTGCTGTTGAATGTTTATTAGGTTGTAAGTAACATAAATATTATCGCCCATTGCTCTTAGCGAAGCTTTTATGACTTGTAAGTGTACCCGTGTGTCGTAGACAGGATAAAAACTTGGGACTTTAATGAATCGAGTTAAAAACCAGTTCATCGTGTTCTTTTTGGTGGGCAACGTATCGGTAATGCACCTTTGGTGGTGATCATTTACCATCAAATGGTTCGTCTGTTTTTTTTAATGGTAAAAAAAATATATTTCATGTATGCGGTCCCGAACACAGGCCTAGGAACATAGTGAAGCATTAGTTCCACCATTTCGAAAAAGTGCTTTGTCATAGGTGAGAAAAAATTGTGTAAGAATCCCTTCAGTTATTTTAAAGCACGATAAGAATAGTAAATATGCGATACTATTACTATAAAGTCACGAACAATATATAAAGATAATTAATCTTTACGTTGACTGGCAAAGAACGCCTATAGTATAAAGTCAGATTTTATTACATTATTGTTTTGTACAGAGGATATGAATGAATAAGTAAATTGTTCCATGGTCGTATTGAGGCGGCCTAGAATACTCCCCCCAATCCCATGCGGGCAAAACAAGGTGTCGTAAGAGGCGACAAAAGCCGGCCTGCTCGATGGTAGGGCTTCGCGTAAGGATCAGTATTATTATTAAGTTATTAATATTATTATATTTCCGTGAATCCTGCCTGGCTAGTTACCACCCTCCTGCTCGATTCAGCCGCCAAACGACTCGTCGTGTTCCGGCTGGGGGCTTGAGAGCCAGTACTTTCTTTCGTACCTTCTTCTCATTTCCTGGCCGACAACACATCAGTGAAATACTTTTGGTATTGCTGATGTCCATGGGCCGGTATGGACGGTGTCCACTTACCATTAGTTGGCTCATCTGCTCATTTGTCGGCTATTAACATGAAAAAGACCTTCTTTTAGTGGTATTTAGGCTTTGTACCCTGTTTAATCACGACGTCCCTATTGAATTATGATAAGTTCAAATTCAAATTCAAAATCATTTAATCATATATGTATTCAGTAAATGCACTTAAAGGAACGTATTTTTTTTGCTTCTGCCACCGTTTCGAAAAGGTGCTTTAACAATGAGGAGAAGGAACGGCGAAAGAAACTCCTCAGCACATCCTCCTTTTAACAAAACATGGTAATTACAAAACTTTAAACCTGCGCGGAACTGGTTCCGACACTATTATTTCCAGGCGTTCTTGTCATTAATGTACTCATCTATACTATAATATCCTTTGCCTATAAGTCGTGTTTTAATGCGACGCTTAAAAGTTTCAATGGGCATCTCGCGCATTAACTTAGGAATGTTATTGTAAAAATGAACTCCAAGCCCCATAAAGGAACGCTGAACCCTTTGAAGACGATATGAAGATGTAACTAAATTAGCCTAAGTTCTTTAAATCCTCCCCATTCAACCCTTAATATGTTTCCGTTGAGATGTTGAGAACCCAGTTAATAAACGGGTGTACTTGTTTTTCAAGAATGACTGCCAATGATTCAGCGTCGCTCTGATGTTGTGTGACCATAGGTGTCAAACGGTAGCGAATATGAGTGATAGAGACATCTGTACTTATCATCGATAGTACAGACCTTTTTGATATATTGATACTCCAGACACCTAAGACGGCAGACCTCTATTAAAAGTATTCCTAGCTCGCACAGTCAACAACCTTCTAAACACAAAATTGCGTGGATTTTTTTTAGTGCAAGACAAAATTTATAATGCTATGCGATGCGAAGGGATGATTGATAGACACCATGCCACTGTTGACCCAAAGGATACGTAGGTATCTATCTATATTTATGGCACCGGTTCTTAGCTATTCTGTCGTGATACTTAAATCTCCGAAGGCGTTAGTAATAACCGACTTAGAAGAAGGTCGAGGTCATGTTTGACGCAGTTTGTGTTCTTAGCTTAAACAGTGGACTGGCCGTAATATGCCCAGTGTATCGCGCACCTAATGTTAGTCCGTAAAATAAAATTCGAATTCAGAATTTGTTGATTTAAATGTAACTTAGTGTTACCTGAACGAAAATAATTTGACAAAATCGTACCAGTTGGTGGTGACTGTGGTTGCGGAGTGAGAGGTCAAATGTTTGACTTTTTATGATGTGTTTATAGGGCTCGTCACTCAGGGAAGCCTAGGATTTGATGGTGTGAATTATTTTATTATTTATTTCATTATTCAATGCAGCGGGGATTTCTGGTAATACAGTAACCCAAATCCAATTAATGATAATTTTAACTAAGCTAAACACGGAAACGTAGGTAGGTACTCCGGCGAAATAAAGCGGATAATTAAATATTGCTAATAAAATTATGATAGTTTAATTGAAATAATCGGAATCTACAAGGTTTCGGTATAAAAAACCTAATATATGTATAACGTATTAAAATACATCAGTTGGCTTAAACAGCTGACTTCACTCTCTATGTATAGTGCAACATGTTGCAACATAAAAACCATCATTATTGAACGCCGAGGTGTTTGTTACAGGCAGGTTAATTATTGTAAAAGAAACGTCTTTACATAAGTAAATACTATCAGTTATCGAGGCCAGTGCACACAGCCGCCTCTGTTTGAGCGGTGTGTCGGTGTTTGTTGCACAATCTGCCTACCGAGCAAAACTTTGACATTGTAAAACGCGGAAGTCCCAGCGAGAAAATAAGCTGAACTCGATTTCATTAATTTAGTTATTGTTCATAATTAAAAGATTTTGTAATCTGTGACAGTCGTGAACGCGTTCGCGCGCCTCTACGCGCGGCTCCTTTTTTTTTTTAATTTGCGTTTCGTTTCACGGAATCGAAAAATGTAATTTTGTTGTTATCTACAGTGATTTGTTCTTTGTTCAATTTGAAGTGCTGTTTATGTGAACTTTACGAAGTGGATTGTGGAACAAGAAAATGAAGATGAAAGTCAGCGCATTGAAAACATGTCAGTATACAAACTATGTTGCATCAGCCGTTTGATTTGCTTATTGTTTCATTTATATTGTAATGGATTATTTATAGATGCAATTGGGAATACCATAGCTCTGCCTCCTTACGTTATAAAGTTAACATTTAAAAACAAATATAAAAAACAATGTAACTGCATGATTACTTGCTCGGCCTTTCTGAAACCAGTACGTTTTGAAACCAAAACATTCTAAAGGATTAATTCAAATTTTGTGTATAAATCATAGGCCATGGACAAAGTACAAAAAAAAATCCACTTATTGGTAATTATTTTTATATAAAATAAGTGAACATCCATATACACCCCTTTGCAAAAAATCCGCAGATTTTGATGTTTCAGCATTATTGGTAATAATTTATTTCTAAAGAGATTTTAATAGCCAAACTATGTTACTGGCTCTCAATTAAGAGTCTGAGTATGAAAAAAAGTTTATTCCAAATTTAAAACGATTACGTTTTTTTAATAATAATCCCTTTTTCAATTTGCGACTTTTTACTTACTTTTCGCGGGTTTGCAGTTAAAAGGTTATCAGGCGATTAACTTTTATAGTAGAATAATTTATGTTTGTCGGAAAATCCTGCCTTATTGTGACTTAAAACAGATATCTTTGTCTATTGTAATGGGATAAAAAACAATATGAGCTTGTAAAATTATAGCGCTGCTCGAAGAGGGATATAGCCAATGTTACGTCTCACGGCGGTTAAACGTCAATCGTTCAACCGTCCAAAGAACCTGGACTCGATACTAAGAGACAGGTTCCGTTCAGAGAAGGTAAGGTTCTGGGAGAAAACATTGCACACAGCCACGAGACGACCGAGTTTTAGTGACTCACGCGCTGAGGAACCGCAAATATTGTTACATACACCTCAAAAAAATCTTGAAGTGGTACACAAGTTAGCCTATGGATTGTAAGGAGAAGGCTTTAAGCGGCTGATATACGCAGTCGACGACCAGCGCGGCCCAAGTTACTCCGTGAGCACCGGATTGCACGATTGAGGCTCGCTAGAAATTGCCTATCTTGGACACTAGGTAACTAGAGTAGCGTACTCTTCTCCGATGAGGCTCGAATTTGTCTGCGTGGTGAGGACTGACGTCGGCGAGTATTACGAAGGCCAGAGAAACGCTATGCCGACGTATGTTTTGAAGAAATCGCTCTTTATGATAGAGGGTCTGTTATGTTTTGGGCGGGCGTAACTTCGTACCGAGATGGCTCACTAAATGCGCAAAGGTACATACATAACAGAAATCGTTTGTCAACACGCACAACCCGCACTGACCGTAATTAGTGAAGATGCCATTTACATGGACGATAATGTTCGGCCCCACCGTTCTGGTGACGTAGATGCATTTATGCAAGAGGTCGGTATTTGTCGTTTAGATTGGCGAGCGCGGAGCCCCGACGTTAACTCCATTGAGCACGTCCGGGAGCTCCTAAAAATGCGAGTACGATCCAACCACCTCCACAAAACATCAGAGAGCTTAAACGTGTAATCTCGGCTGAGTGGGAACAAATTCCACAGGTCAAGAGCAAGGTGGGAAGCATGCCAAGACGATTACATGCTGCAAGGGGAGGGGGGGCCATACTTGTTATTCATTTTTAATTTTTAATGTCTTTCTTCATTACAATACCATAAAAATACTCTTTGTCTTAATTTCATTATAAGACATTATAAGACATATCATAACCATTAAAAATGACCATTTTAACAAGGCTCTCTATTCACATTGACTAAAACACCGATTCGAGTTAAAAACTAGATTCCCATTGATACTAAGAAATTTCTACTCATCTAAGCTAATGACATACTAAACATATTAATTAATATTATCATATGCAAAGATGTTTATTTCTTTTATAAAAGATGACGCATTATAAACTTTATGCCATAACTACCTATCTTTTGTTCCTTGTGAATGAAATAACAAAATGCTTTTCTATATAAAGTGATAGATTTGCACGAAATAGGTAGATAAGTAGAACAAACATGAATACCAAGTAATGGATGGTACACATAACACAGATAATGTCTAAGAATCTACTTCCGCACTTTACAACCTGCCGCAGCCGTACTGGACCACCACCGTACTGGTTAGTTCCTTAATCAGCTCTAAACCGCTAAAAACGCAAACGGTTGCCGGTGAAATGTACCGTTTCGCGACTCACGTAAATATTCATGGATTTAGAGTCAAACTTAAAGTGGCCGGGGGCCCAGAATAACTTTAAATGAACCAAAACCTTGTGTTATTTTCATGTACGAGATTAAATAATTGACTTTTTTTTAAATAATACCAATCTTAGAATATGAAACTCTTATGTTTAATGATATATAATATACATTTCCAATAACGATATTAGGCACAGTCTCAAATATTAAGTAGGTAGTATTGTGTGTTTTGTTGCACTTGTTATTTGGAGGATTACTTGTTTATAAACAAAAAATCTTTAAATTTAGACATTTAACATTAGACATGCTCCAGGTTTTCTTATGTTACAGCGGCAAAAAAGTTCCTGTGCACGAAATCACCTGAAACATGCCTGCATATTTCGTTTTTGTGAATTATACTATATTATACGTGTATCATTTATTTAAAGTATTAGATCATTAATCTGGATCTACGCACCTTTGTCACGTACTCCATGACGTCATGAGATGACTTCTCGTTACAAATGAATAGGTCGTAACGGAAATCAATAGATTTTCGAATATTTAGTTCGAAATTTAAATTATCCTGTTTCTACGTCTAATGCTGTAACATCTAAGCTTTTTAGTAAAATATAAGCTTTTTATGGAAAGCTAATTTTTCTTTTGAAACTTTAGTTTTCATCGCCTACCGAGCTGCACCGAAATATCAAATTGAGTCATTATAAGTTGAATTTATTAGTGATGGCTCCATCTCATTAAGCTTCCGGGTACGTTAGAGCTCTAGAAAGAACCATGCTACTACGGTGAAGTTGGTAAGAGGGCTACTGGCCGACTTTCGGGTGTTCTCTTGTCAAAGCTTTCGCGTTATATCTAACAATAACCATTTAAGCTTCTCTAGTATAATATACGGATAAAGAACATAATTATTCCACGTCGGTAAATACTCTGTCATCCAACCTGTCAGCTGCCACTGCCGTCCGGTCTACCCTTAGAATAATATAAGTTGGAGCCACGCTGACCAATTGGTTGGTACACTTCACACGTCATCGACGACATCATCCTGTAATATCGAAATGACTTGGATTCGATAAATTCTTTGCCGGCACCGCATCCTCGCGACATTTTCCTTCGCCGAGGTAAGCGATTAATTTATTTCAACACTCATTCCACGTAATATATTGAAATGTACTTACATAGTACGTGCAGCAGCAGCAGCGTGCAGCAGCAGCAGCGTGCAGCAGCAGCAGCGTGCAGCCAGAACATAAAATTAACTTCAGTAAACCATTCAGCGGAAAAAGTCTACCGTTTTATGGACTCAAAGTCCAGTGGCTGCTAAAATATAATGTCTTACGTTACATTAAAATACTGAAATGTACTAAAATGTAAAGCGAATCGATTCTCCTATTTAATTGATTTTTTTCACCGCGTTTCGGTGATTCAGTTCCAATCAATTGAGGATATTTATGTACATTTTATGCCGATAGTGCATACCGACTCATGAACTACTAGAGTACCGTTCATGCCGCGGCAAAGAACGGTAGGTACTTACCTACAGTTAGTAAGTAGGCAATGTAAAAAACAGTTCAGATGCATATCCCCCTGTCTTACGCTAGTACTTATATGTAAGTTCCTAGTGACAGAATCGTTCCGTTCCGTATTTTGTCTATTATCTCTTATCCCGCAATATTAATTATTCGAAACGTTCACCGTTATTATACGTTACTAGCGGACCCTCTAACATCGTTCGGGTTGAACAATGAATTATATATGTATATACATAATTATTCAACATTTTATCTTACTTGCCTGATTAGACACCATGGGGTATAATGATATTTTATACAGCCTGACCATATGCGCAATCACGTGTCGTCACTACATACCAATTTTCATCAAGATCGGTGAAGCCGTTCTTGAGTTTTTTTTTTAAATAGCTTGAAGAGTTGACGTAAAAGCGGACGGGCCGCCTGATGGTAAGCGGTCACCGTCGCCTGTCAACATGGGCAACGCCAGGGGAATCGCCCATGCAACGCCGGCCCTGAAGGAGAGCTCTCTTTACACCTTTTTTGAAGAACCCCATGTCATAGCGCTCCGGGAATACCGAAGAAGGAAGCTCATTCCACAGTTTGCACGTTCTGGGTAAAAACGATCTAGAGAATAGGACCGTGGTGCTTCTCAACAAGTCCAGTCAGTGTGGATGAAACTTCCTTCCTCGGCGAATGGTGTGGTGGTAGAAGGGCGAAGTAGGCACCAGATCGAACAATTCCTCGGAGCACTCACCGTTGTACATGCGGTAGAACACACAGAGGCAACCTTGTCCCTCCTAAGACTTAGGTGTTCTAACCTGTGAGTGATTCCTGGATCGTTGACGATTCGAATCGCGCGCTTTTGTACGGCGTCAAATAGGTTAAGCTGGTATTTTGGCGCCCCTGCCCAGAGGTGGGAACAGTGCTCCATGTGAGGCCTGACCTGTGCTTTATAAAGCATCAGCAGGTGCCTCGCAGTGACGTACTACTTCGCCCGGTTCAGGATGCCGAGCTTTTTAGAGGCCAACTTGGCCTTAGCCACCAAATGACTCCGATACTGTACATCGCTCGATATGTCAACGCCCAGAATCCAAACACTATTACTAACGGTGAACGGGGTACCCTGGAATTGAGGTGCCATGACGAATGGGGTTTTCTTAGCGGTAGTTATAACGGGACATACGCACATACTGACAAAATTTTTTGAAAATGGTCAAATTGATGCCAGCGACTCATAAAACGAATATTTATCATGAAGTTTGACAAAAAAAAATTAATGCACATATTTATATAGGTAGCAACATAGATAAATATGCCAAGTGGCAACTTAATTTGTCCAGCGCTTTCCTGTAACACGGTTACGAATAGACAGAGAAGAATTGAAAAAAAATTTTTGGCCTTAATTTCTATCACAGTCTACCTCCGTACAACATACATATTTAACGAACAGATTGGACTACGTTACCTTTTTCATTATGGGCACAGTGTTACCAATATTCCTATCGTTAATCTTGTTTCTAAAGTTCACTGGAAACTGTTTCATCATAGTTTTCAAGAATGTCTTATTTCCTAACGTACAGTCGAGCCGCGCAATTATAAGATTTATTTACGGGTGATAGAGCTTAGAAATGCTTGCATGCGTGGGCAACACCAGCCTTATTTACACATCGCTTGACGCCCTTAGCAGAACTGTCAGAATAATAACTTGTGAAATGTGAGTTCTGATATCTGGGAACCCGCTCTGGTAACATACGTGGCGTGGCTCCCAACTCGCTCCTGTCCGTTGGTGTTGCCAACAGCCACCGTCCTATTAGGTAATTTGAGTGTAAATGTTCTGTTTGGAATGGTTTCGTGAAAAAATACGGCTAAGACGACTTCATCGGATTTGTAAAAGCAGTTGTTGCAATAAAATAATAAGTTAAGTAAGCCATTGCTTCAAATTACTTCGTGAGTGGTCCTGGAAAAGCGGCAAGAAACTCCTAGGGGGTGTTTTTCTCTTACTCACACTTATAAAAAGCACTCACTACTTACCTATGAGTGTATATTAGACTCATATCTAAGCAGACTTATCTTTAAAGTAATCATTTAGTTCGTAATAACATGTGTACATAAGAATGCCTTTGAGTTAAATTAAATTAAATTTTTAATTTACTATATTTATGGTATTTTCGTCCATTTTAACGAATTTTAATTATAGATTTTTACACATCTACCCATGAAAGAGCCACCGGTCTGAAAATCGGTACAATCAGTTTAGCCCTATTCTTAGTATTGATGTTTGAAGGTACTAGAAAACGTTGTAAAAAACTATGAAAAGAAAAAAAATGAAAAATTTTTTTGTAGAAAACTATCGAGGTATTTTTAACGTACATAATCTATACTAATAATAAAATTATAACTAATCGCTTTCTGTACATTAACGATATATGAGAATAAACATTATTACGGGCCCTCATTAACGCAATAGAACACAAAACAATAGTTGTTAGAATTTTTGTCTGGTTCTCTGTGCGTTTATTCCCGCTAATCTCAGAAACGGCTTAACCGATTTTGTTGTGGTTTTCACTAATGTATTGCAGTAAGTATCACTTAATACTTAAAATTTGTTTCATTGCAATCCGTCCATAAATAAAAAAGTTATGCATCAATATTTCTAATTCACACAAAGAGAAAAACCCAGAACAATCTATGCTAAGATGCTATCTTTAAGCGTAAGGTAGTTTTTCCACAGTGACGGGAGGACATTTGCTAGTGTTATCTAAAATGTATTGTGACACAACAGTTAATAAATTGTTTTCTTTGAAGACATCTCTTAGTGAGTCCTTAGACCTCAGGTTGTAACCGGCGCGTACTGCTCTATTCTTTAATAAAAAAATACTCAATATCAGCACCAATTTACTTATCCGCTCTATAATAAACAAAATTGTCGTTGGTCATTTGAAAATGGAACAACAGTTTTCACACACACTTCCTCATGAATACATTATTTTTTGTTTTGTGTTCCATTAATTCGCGCCATTTTATGACGCTGATGCATTTTGTAGTCATGACACTCCCATGAAACATTAACGATACAAAAAAAAAATCGACAAAAATCTAGTTCCACTTCCATTAAACTTAACTTCCATTCGCTGATGTCGCATATCATTTTTGTAACACTGTCAGTCAGTCGACTGGCCAATGTATTTATGTTATGGATATTAGAATAGAATAATATTATAACATTAACATGTGGCACCTTACAAAAAACACGTGAATAATAATTGATACAAACTACACGTAACATATAACGTCCTTGACCGAAAAGTCTACAATACGTCGAATTGTAAATGATTGTCATTTATGCATCATTGTGTTAGTCATACGATTTTCTCCAAGTTAGCTTTTTAATAAAAATATGTAACTTAAATTTAGAACAATATTGAAATGTATGTCAAGTTGAGGTCAAGTTTAAATCGATGACATGACATTTGTAACGCGATCTCTCTGCGATTTAGGTTATGTTATGATCTAATATACTTATATCTCAACACATTATAATGAGTCGTATTCAATATGTTATGATCTAATATACTTATATCTCAACACATTATAATGAGTCGTATTCAAAGGAATTTGCAACCAACGGTCACTCATCCGAATGTTGACCGCTCTTGGATTTCCTTGACTGTATTACTATTTTTTGGCTTAATGGGTTTTTATGTTAAAATGTAACTAAAACTGTAACGAGTAGATAATGCAGTTCAATGGACTGATAGAAGGAACTTTTGGCAAGGAAAAGTCCGCTGTTTAGCGACCACCTTTGGTAAAAGGAGTACCTGAAGAAGGCAGCGGTAGGAGCGTAGATTTGTTTAGGATTACCTATAGATCCATGGACTCGTTTAATGGTAGAGCAGAAGTAGGCTGGGAAGGTAAAACATTAACCATCCACTGGATCCAAACAGGATTTTTATTCAAATATGTGCTGATGAGAGTATTCGTCGGTTCTTCCCCTCTTTTGTAACGTACCTTCACGCAATCACAGTAGAAGAAAAATAAAATTCTAAAGCGCATTGATAAATACCTATACGAAATAACTGACTTTGAATTTAATGCAGGCACCATCAGAGTCCTTCGCAATTCTGTGATAACCTTCTTTTGTAATGAAAATGTATAAACGATATTATGTTTTGTCACTGTTTGCGACATAAATAAAACTATATTCACAGATAACAATGATATTGTGAAAACTTGTAACCGCCATTTTGAAATGTGATAATGAATTTTCATAACTTGTATCCGATATCTATATAATTTAAGAATTAAATTTACACAAAAACTTTAATCATATTATAACCACATTAATCACGTTGGTGTATACTATGTACGTAGTAAGGTAGCATCGATAATTGTAAGAATCGATACAATCGAATACAAATAATTTCAACATAAAGACGTAACCGTCAGGTTCTCGACCTATAAAGGTATTTAACGAAAATTGATACTAAATGACAGTGTTGCATTTTATTGAAACTGTACCTGTCAAAAATCATAGGTATTTTTTTTCTCTTAATATGGTGTTGGCGTAGGTAGACTCTATCATAGATTAAAAAGTTTAACAAGTTTTAAGCTAATGCGATTCGTTAAAGCAGCTTATAGGTAAAGGATATTATATATAGTATAGATAAATATATTAATGACAAGGACGTCTGGAAATAATAGTGTCGAAGCCAGTTCCGCGCAGGTTTAAACTTACTTTATAATTACCATGTGTTGTTTAAAAAATGTGCTGAGGAGTTCGCCGTTCTTCTCAGCAATATTAAAGCATCTTATTGAAACGGTAGAAGCATAAAATGACTTACATAAGTGTATTTACAGAATACCTACGTGATTAAATGAATTTGTATTTCAATTTAAGTTTGATAGACAAATGGTGGGAAGAGTTTATTAATAATAATATCTATTTCTTATAAATTTAACTTATGATTACTTAATTAATTGCGGTTTTTTTAAGTATATATTTTTTTAAACAGAGACAATACGATAATTGTCATAGAGGACTTTTCCAATATCCATAGATTAACAATCTGACAGAATCAAGCGGCCCATGGTAGATATATGTATCTGCTAAGGATGTTATGGATATGAAATTTCGGATCTGGACACGGATACGGATATATGAATAATATTTTACCGGTTTCGGTTACGGTTACGGATGTAAAATTATTCCTTTTTTTTTTTAATGTTAATAGCCGACAAACGAGCACACGAGCCACCTGATTGTAAGTGGTCACCGACGCCCATGGACATCAGCAAGATCAAAGGTATCACCGATGCGTTGTCGGGCAGGAAATGACAGGCAGGTAAGAAAGAAAGAAAGTACTCAAGTACTCAAGCCCCCAGCCGGAACACGACGAGTTTTTTGGCGGCTGATTAAAGCAGGAGGGTGGTAGCTAGCCGGGCGGGGTTTACAGAGAGATAATAATACCAGTAATATATTAAAGTGATACACACAATCATCAAACAATAAATAGGCATAATTTGGTTACATCTGCATTTCGTCTTCAAAAGGTTCAGCGTTCCTTTATGGGGCTTGGAGCTCGTTTTTACAATAAGATTCCTAAGTCGTTACGCGAGTTGCCCATTGGAACTTTTAAGCGTCGCAATAAAACACAACTTATGGGCAAAGTATATTATAGTATAGGTGAGTACATGAATGACAAGGATGCCTGGACAAAATTAGTGTCGAAACCAGTTCCGTACAGGTTTAAACTGTAAACTTTTGTAATTACCATATGTTGTTTAAAATATGTGCTCAGGAGTTTCTTTCGCCGTTTCTTCTCCTCATTGTTAAAGCACCTTTTCGAAACGGTGGTAGAAGCAAAGAGATAGAGTAGATTTCGAATTTGAATTTGAATTTGAATGACTTAATAATAATACTGATAATATAATCTTTATGCGAAGTCTTACCACCAAGCAGGCTGGCTTCTTTCGCCTCTTACGACACCCTGTTCTGCCAGCGTGGGATTGGGAGAGTATTCTAGGCCGCCCCAATACGGCACATTCGGCTTGTTTCGGATAATTTCAGTTACAGATATTAGATGATTAAGGAATGGGAAAAAATATATATAATGCATTTATAAGGTAACACTCTGACTTTGTTTGTAGATATTATCTAGTACTACAATCATAGAAAAGTGTCATAGCCTTAAAAATTTAATAATAAAATCTGTCTAAAAATGAGTGACGCGGCTAGTGTAGGTACATGCTCGGCCGAGGAAAACCTGTCATAACATGTTTCTTTTAGAGTCTGCCTCTATCCGAAACTTTTTTATCGGATTCGGTTATGATTACGGATATATTTTTATTTCGGATATCCCATAGTTTCGGTTACGGTTACGGAGCTTCATAACATCCCTAGTATCTACTAGCGGCCCCGTCCGACTTCGTTCGATGGGACAATAATTATACGAGTATACAAAAATTTTATATTTTTTGCCTCGATTACAGATCATTAGGTTAACGGACATTTTATCTAGGCTGTCATCTGCACAATCGCGTGTTGTCAGTACGAACCAAGTTTCACGAGCATCGGTCAAGCCGTTCTTGAGTTATCTCGAGACAGACACGAAAATCTCAACAGATATATGCAGGATAGATTAGAATGTCAAATGAATTAGCCATGACCTTATCAGTGATCTCTTTTGAACTTTATTTAAAGAGTTAGCTGTCAAATTAGGAGTAATTAGCATTGTGAATGACATATGAAATGACATTTAGGACGATAAGTGCGTTGGTTAGGCGTAAAATGATTGTAATGTTTGCGTGGGAGAGACAAAAGCCGCACCGGCGTGGTCAGTCGTGTTGCGTTCGAACGGCCCCTACAATAGGTATTGGTTTGGGACCGGCGCTGCGATCTCTCAATAACAAGTACGTTGATTTATTCATTGTCACAATATTTCTAAGTTTTTTGGCACGCACTTCACATATTTCATTTTGGAGTAGTTGGGTTGGCACAGTTGAAGTAATTAAAACTGTGATAGAGACTAAGGTTGTATGGATATGAAATTTCGGATCTGGATACGGATACGGATATATGAATAATATTTTACCGGTTTCGGTTACGGATATGAAATTATTTCAGATTATTTGATTGTTTTGGACAATTTCTGTTATTTAAAATATATATAATGTAACAAGGTAACAGTTTGACTTTCATTCCAGGTATTATTTAGTATTATAATCATAGAAAAAACCTAAAATAACAAAATAAGTATATCGGCTCAAACAGCGAAAACATGTCTTAACGTGTTTAATTTAGACTCGACACCTAGCCGAAATGATTCCAAACTTTTTTATCGAATTCGGTTACGGTTTCGGATACATTTTTATTTCGGATATCCGATAATTACGGCTACGGAGCTCAATAACGTCCCTGATAGAGACCAGACAAAAACACAACCAAACAAGTTGCTTCTTTCCGCTATTGACGCTGATAACGCATTGAACATCCACCTTGAGAAACTGTTGATTTGTAAGCACACTGGTGACCTGCCCCCTCGTCGCTTCAGAAAACCTACGACTTAGAAACATTAATTTATTATAATGGCTGCAGCCAGGGAGTCAACAATTTATTTATTGCCCGTAACAGAATTGTAGATGTCAGATATTACTAAACAGAATGTCTATGTTAAATTTTATTTACTACCCCGCAGGAACAGATCCACGTCCCGGGATAAAAAGTATCCTAGACTATAATGGCTCATAACATAATTTACTAATATGCAAATCATCCAAACTTGTTTAATGGTTGAGGTGTAATGTTTGGTTGGACAGACAGACAAAATTCCAAAAAAAAATCCGTTTTGACTTCTATATCGATAACAAAATATATTTGCATTAAAATATTCAGAAAAGATTTAATTCAGACCCATTATAGTTTTATTATTAGGATACATTATACAAAGTGTATTAAATTATAGAGTTTAGTGAACCAGCGATACTAACAAATAATAATAATTTCAGTACTTACGACAAATGAGGTAATCTGACATCTGTCCATCTGTAAATCTGACTATTCTGAGACGGGAATATTTTACCACTTTATTTAACTTATATAAAAACGGCGATACTAGATACACAACATCTAAAATGCGAAGATCTACAGAACCTCTGTATCACTGTCGAATAAATAAAATAAGACATTGTTGACTTATCAAACAAAAAGCGCGGGACGGTAGCCATATTGCCCATAAACAAACTCTATGTAAAATGGCCGCTAACCTTTCCAAGAACCCACTTTTTTTTCTTGTTTGATTAAATATCACGGAGACAGTTTTATGTAAAAAGTTTTAACTTTCTTATTTAGCTTTTTTGAATTGTGATTTGAGTTTGAGAATTGTATTTCATAAATTTTGTTGTTTTATGATACCTAACTGTATGTACCTAACTTATAATCCCAACGATATTTTAACCTTTAGAATTACAACGGATCCAGACTAAGTCGGTCATAGATTGAGCTTTTAATACTGATTAGGTAGAAAATTAGAAACCATTAGAAAAGAGGTAAGCGCTTACTTATAAAAATCTTACTACATAAGTAAAGAAACATGATTCGGCAACATTTTTTAGTCTCCAAACTTTTAATCTTGTCTTACTCTTTACTTGATTCCTAATTCAACCGCCCCATGTAACCATGTGACTTGAATTAAAAATATCACTTTCAATATAGTTGTCATTAATCTGTTAAAACCATTAGTTTTTGTTAAAGACCTTGTAAAATTCAGCATGCCATAAACCTCACCCGGAGCCCTTCTAATGTTCGATTCGTGACTGTCAGAATGCATTCCGATGCAATAAAAACAAATATAGATCTAATACAACAAATAAAGCTGAAAAAATGTAAAGAGCGCCGCCATGTTGGCTGCGCACGCGCACGTTCGGGTCTAAATCTTTATAGATCGCTTTCGTGCGTGATGTTGGTAACATTTTTTGGTAGTTCCGCTCGTTTTTGTTTGAGCTTGCTTTCTTACAAATTATGATCAATGAGGTATTTGAAAAGGATTTGGTTTGAGAGCTGCCCTCTTCCGGGGAAATGTGTTTAGGGTTTAATCTTATAATTTTATTTATATAAAAGCAGCAAACAGATACGAAATTCCACTGATATGAAGTTACACTGTACGGCTGAACCTAGTAAGGACTTAAAGCGAAATTTTAAAGGAGAGCGCATAAACGTGAAAAAGGTCAGCCTATGAAAAGTATTCATTTTAGGTAAAAAAAATAGCTATTGGTTTTATAAAATACTAAATAATGAAAACGTAGTACTAACAATATTTTAATATATGTATGTGTATATTACATACTTTAGGTCCCTTACTAACTTTAATAATTGACACAAGATAATTAGGTTAGGTTAGGTTTTTAATATATGTGCTTTCATGTTAGTTTAAGATGTTGGTGTTTTTGTATTTGGTAGTGACTTCCTAGGTTAACAAGATTATGCAATAAAACGATTTTTGTAAAAAATGTCCCATACTAGGTTTTGAAATGGGACAGCCGTGTAGTGTCTGCAATATATTTGTATGCAACAGTCATAAGTAACAGAATATTCCCCTTGGGCTTTTCTTGCCAATTGTTCTCCGGGACAGCTCAAGGTAAAGCACTTTATGAGGCAATGACATAGATCCAAAAATCTTCTATTAATCTCTTAATCTTTTAAGTAATACGACAGTAAAATCAATTATAATATAAGTGGTAATTTGAACATATATCCGACAGACTTCCGAGGAGTTGCAGTTTAAGACGCGTAAAGGAAATTTGATTCGGTAAAGGTTCGGGTAAAGTCCATAAATGCATTTATAAAGGTACCCTAAGAATACCTTTTGGACCTTTTCTAACAGAAGCACGTAGGTTCCTTCATGCAGATTTCAGACACGTGCACTCATTGTCACGTTTTCCAGCCGTGATCACCTTGCCTGGAGGGAGATCTCTTCGGTATGTATACACACGAAAAAAATCAATTTCTTTTTCGAGCTAAAATCTTAATCTGTGTAGCTTAGCTTTAAACAAACCTAGCGTACTAATGGTACGTAATTCATACACGAAGTACTTAAACTAAATTGTTGCCAACAATAACTGTGGGTTGTTAAAACTGAGTTATTGGGTATAAGTTTTAGTAGAACCCATTGCGCAATTGTGCGCTCGTTTTGAGTTAGCGAGAGTTGCTCGCGTTAGTCTATGCTGCTGTCCTTATATCTGATGACTCGAATTTTGAGCCACACAGTATATAATTGTATATGCGGGCTGCATTTGAATAGATAGAGATTAGTACTCTTTAATCTATTACATTTTTCTCTTACTTGAATTCAGATACACCTTAACACCTTCTCCTTAGTGACAACCTCTTAGCCCAGCCTGCCAAGTGAGGGGTCCCGGATTCAGTTCTCGGTCAACATAGATATGTGTGATAGATAATTGTTTGTTTTCGGGTTGTGGGTGTTTGTGATGTCATATTTGTGTACGTCGACACAGGGAATCCTGGTGTTGAGGTGTGAGTATGGGAGTTTATTATGTACTTATTGGCCTCGAATATGAGTGTTTTGGTAACAGATGTTTATTTGCTAGTGTGTTGTAGTGTGTTCTGTAGTGTGTGTGTAATGTCAGATGGCCTGCTCATTTTGTATGTCTATGACAAAAGTTGCTATAGTTTCGAACTTCAACTGTTGTAGATTCACTCCAATTCCCCATTCAGATGCCGAATGTTAGTATTGATTGAGTCATACTTGGTTTATTACATTAAGTAAATTTTTTTTTTTTTCAATTTATATGAATTACTACTCGTCTATGCCCATTCCGGTCCTGGTGACACCGTTATTGACCATCCTGTATCCTAGCCAGTTCGTGTACCGCCCCGCCGAATGAAAGGTCCCAGACTTTATGACAGAAGGATGTTTGTCAACCAACAGACAGGGCATCTGACCGTAACAAGTGACGGTTACTAATAGACGTTCTTAATAATCACTGACAAATAACGGGCCGAGACGGAAATTATTAATACGCTTTTTAAATGACTCTTGCAATAGACATGTAAAATGTCCCCGTTGATTTTAGAAAGAGGTCAGTAGTAGTATAGTAGTCGGCTAGATAAAAACCTTACCAGGAAACCAAACCTGTTCATCCCACGTGATAATCTGTGGAGTCGTGTGAGCGTTTGTCAGTCAAATATTTTTTTTAAACTTTTCGAACATCGCCACCTGATTTATTCGGACTCCGGCAGGTCGACGCCTCGGCGTACTAAACTAGTGTTTATGTTATAGCTCGCTACTTAACTAAAACACCCATTATTTTGCCAACTTTACAAAGTAGCCGTCGAACTAACCGCCGGTACGTGCTCGGCGGCGGTTCGCGCGCTGTATTTACGGCCGCGGCACGTAGCGGCCGATTGTGGCATAGCTACTCGATGACACACGTTACAATGTGAGCCGACGCTACTCAGGTGCTAACCGAATAGTATTTGCGAAGCCATAGTCGCTTAGTTTAACACGCTGAGAAAAAAATTGTCACAAAAGTGACTGCTTTTGACGCAAGATGGCTGCCGTGGCGGCAACAGTTATCTGCGGCGAAGCGACGCTTTGTCCTTCGTAGTATCAACATTTCAGATTAACTTTAAATAACATCATTACTATAATTTGTAGTACAAAACATTCGGTTGGCTGTTTTACTACGATTATTAAGGCTGTTGTTTAATAATTAATTATTATTATTATTTATTATTTTGTTTAATTATTTGTTGGTTATGTATAATATTTGCTTTTAAATAGAATTAAAAAAATTAAATGTGCCAACCGTAAATACCTGTAACATCTAATACTTCTAGAGATTATTTTTAAGGATTATTTCCATTCTAATTAACACATTTTGCTAAATACGAATCTATCGATAATATCCAAAGAGGATATACCTATTCTTTTCTTTGTTTGCTACACCGTAGTCCGGTAACAAATTGAGAGGGCGTTGTACTAAATTTTGTTTTACACTATTTTTAGTTAACTAGTTACATGTCGTTGAAGTGTAATTGTTGATTATTACGAAGAACAGATACATTTAGTGCTCCAGACAGTGAAGAAATGAAGACACAAGTGATCCTTTTCTTATGTAAAAGTAATATTGTTGTATTTGGTATTTTTGGCGCCAATTTACAGCTTCATTTCATCGTCTTTTTTTCTCTTTACAAGCGCAGTGATGAGTTACAAACTAACAATTTTAAGTAGCTATAAATTAAGAGAGAAATAAAAAAGGGAGTAATTTTTTTATATAAATACCTCTTGATTAAGTTTTAATCATGGCGGTAAAGTCTTTAAATGCGCTCAATCCAAACGAAGTAGACAGGCAGATATAGTAAAATTACTTTTGCGCTATTTAAAAAATATATAGTTGTCAAACTATTGCGTTGTACTCAAATTAATTGCAGCGACAGCTTAACACTCGATAATGTGACCCATAGACAAACGAGGCAGAGATAATTACGATTTCTTTTTATGAACCAATACCAAGGCGACCGTTTAGCGTTCGGCCAGATGTTAGAACCGTTGCGTTCACGGATTACCAGCGCCCCAACACCCATAATTCTTACTTCCAGTGGTTCACACTAAACACGATAATCCAATAATCTCGCGCGGCGTTCCCGTTACAAAAAGCAGTTGATGTATGACGTTTCCTTTGATTTAGTGTTTGCACACCTTAGCGGTTGAGGCAGTTAGTAAACGGTTTACTTCCTCCAGCAAACGGTCCCGGTCACAGAAACATATATTACACGTGTAACAACCATCGATTATTTACCAATGTCATCTACTTATAGGCAGGTAATTTTAGAGAAATTTTAAATTTTTAGCTATGTATCTGCACTAGGAATGTTATGGATATGTAATTTTGGATCTGGATATGGAGTATATTATATTGGTATTGTTACGGGTTCGGTTTCGGATATATTTTTATGTCGGATATCCGATACCTTCGGTTACAGTTGCAGAGCTCCATAATATCCCAGGTCTGCACATGGGGTGTGATGTAGGGACATTTCCTATTTTTCTGCGGTTCTTTGTGTCTCTCCTTGTCTCAGTAATTACTTATCTTTGGTTCTACAGAAGTCCATGGATCCTCCATATAGAACCGCATTTTAGTCCCTATTATATAACTTATATTGACTCATATTATTATGTAACTGATATCCTAAATAAATTAGGCTCTAGTTAAAGAGTACGAAGACAATAAAAAAAGCGTGGGAACGGTTCAACAGATAATAACGTTTTCGCGTTCAAACTCGAAGTCTATGGGTATTGTTTTTTTGAAAGGCGAAGGTGGGGAGCGATATAGCTATTGTTTCTGGCCGCAAAAACGGACGCACGTGTCTATGACAGGTTGTACGATGTTTTGTTTACTTTTTTTTCGCTTTAACGTAGTCGACACCTGCGGAGTCATTCGTAAGTTTGTGCGTAATCGTTCCGTCATTCGCACTGTATCTGTGAGAACCAACAATGTGATATTATAACAATACTATATATTTATTTATTATTTTTCATCAATGATCTTATGCAGTTTCGGTCATTGGGGGACAAGAATGATACTAGACGTCAAACATTCATAAGCTCTACAGACTTACTCACCAGACTTGCTCTTTTATTTTTGAAATAATTGAATGTCATAATTAAAAATTTATTTACGTTTTATTATACAACAACGCATTTCTTGATAAATATTCACTATTAATCTTTAAATTGTAGAGTAGGTGCAGGTGTAGAGTAGGTTTCTGATGTTATTGCATACAAATTTGTTTGTTGTTATGTTGAAATGATAAATAAATAAAAAAAAGGGTAACAGAAACTAATTTCAATACAATTTCATAACTAGTTCATATTCATATCCGAAGGCTTTCATTGAAAGTATAGACAATAAATTACCTAATTCACGATTGTATTCATAATTCGGCTCCATTGGTTATTTGTTACAAATATTTCCCACAGATTTTACTGAGTTAAGTGTTAAAACTGGTATTATAAAAACTACTATGACACCTCAATGAATGAAGAAAATAAACCTAACACTTCACATTCAATTTCATCTCTAACGTTCTTGCCTTAAGATATAATGTTGAATGCACTTAGATTTGTTAGTCTATGCGTAAGTCATTCATTGTTTTTTTAACAGTTGACTGACAGGTCCAAATTGGCGCGAAATTCTTTGTTCTGTGCGGGAAACGGGTACCGTCATTGTTACAGCCCTACTATAGCCCCATATTGTTTTATTTAAAACAATTCATAAATCAAAGTTCTACACTATGCCTATGACGTAAACTTTCTACACCATTATAAATAATCATGAATTAAAATTCAAAACCGTTAATATACCTATACATTTCGGTAGTATGTCGACAGATCATTATTAGATTGATTTTTATCCAACAAATATTTTAACAACAAAAATCGACGTCACTTTGAAGAATGTAGATTTCTTGGTTTTATCTCCTATTCAGTGTGGTATTTTTTCTTTAAATTAAAATAGAAAAACGGGAAGTATAACCTCTCAGACAAAAAAGACGGACGAAAATCTAAAGACGGAATAATGAGGTACCAAACTTTTCTAAAATCTGTTAATAAGTACAAATGGCAGTAGTGCTACTAAGGGGAAAGTTGCGATCATTAGACCTGCGTTCTCATTGGACCACTGAGGTATTTCTAAAACAATCCAGCGTAGCGCCATCAAAAAGGTTGCGTCACGTCCAAAATGTCCCCCGCTCTAACCTCAGACTAAGGGCTCCAACTCACCGAGATGCCATGGCGACGTCGCCGGCTAAGTATCCAAACAATTCATATTGAAATGTATGGCAGATAACTCACCTGGCGACGGTTTGGCTAAGTCACTAATTTGTAAGTCTTTCTAAGTAATTTATGGAGTCTGGATACTAAGCGAGCTGGCGACGTCGCCGGTAAAATGCACACGAGCTAGCCGCGTCGCACCCAGTGTCCAACCAGCCGGCAAGACGCTCAATAATTCGTCAAAAGATGATACTGTCACTCTGACGTAGTTAAAATTTTTTGGAGGTTATTTTCTTAAATCTTCTGTTACAAACGGATGGACCCATAATTTCTTAGGTTTCTTCTTTTTAACATCTTGCGACTTGCGATTTCTTCTATGCACACGTTTATTCTCGATACGTGGACTGAGGGTACTGCATGGTAGCCAATGGCTACTCCATTTGACAACCGAAGGTAGCCAGAGGTAGCCACGCCTGCGTCGCCGGCGACATTGCCATGGCGTCTCGGTGAGGGCCCTAACCTCAAGTTTCAACAAGGAGTGATAAATTAAAGTGTATATATAATGACTGATATATAAAAATAGCGTTCGATTCAATTAAATTCATGTAAGTATTGTTATATGCGTATCCCGGTAAGTCTCACTCTGTAATATTTCATTTAGGTCAGTTACGATTGAATTATTTATTTTTTATTTTACTTACTACCGTGTTTCTATCAATGAACTACTAAGGTTGATTCATTTATTCGATCAGTACAACGATGGCAACTTTTGAAAATGTTACATCCTGATCATATTGTTTACAACTTATTATATTTCATTAAATGTTCTCGTTATTTCATCGTTAGACATTATTATTTGAATATTTACGATTAAATGGAACTACTATATTATGTACTAGCGGCGGCCCGCCCCGGCCTCGCACGGGTGTCCTTTTATTTTTAAACATTTTGAAATATATTTATAATTTTATCTTGATATATTCTCTAATGTTGTAGAACATTTTTTGTTCTATCATCAATAGTTTCCGCAGCGTATACGATGAAAGAAATTTTTAAGCAATTTTTTTTACATCTTGGTTCACGTTACTGCAGGTTTAGCAAGAATTCCTTATTTTTTCTAGCAATAAATATAGCCTATGTTACTCAGGGATAATGTAGCATTCTAATGGTGAAAGCATTTTTAAAATCGGTTCAGTAGTTTTGAGTTTATTCGTTACAACCATACAAAAATACAAAGCTTTTCTCTTTATAATATTAGTATAGAAGTATATGTAGATATGGAACGTAACAAGTATGAGTTGTTACGGAGGCTGTTAGGAATATATGTAAGTATGTATGGAGGCAGCGCTGAAATAAAGATTACACGATTACTTGTTTAAAATTTTAGTTATCTCATGTTTCGTTTGAATCGAAATTTAGTTATTAACTTTAACAACTCGCTCGATTGCTTTGACTCACTCTGATTGGACAACAATATTTTTCCTGAGCCATTCACAACCCAGTAGTCTAATCAAAGCTTATCATGATCCAAGGAAAGCAACTACAAAAGAAAAGGTTTTTTTTAATTATTATAAATACATTTCACAACTAATAAAATTTATAATTGGTTTATAAGTATCAGTCTTTTTGGCGATATGTCACCGCAAAGTTAAGTAGTCTCAGCATAGCAACTTTCCCCTACATACAAAAAATTCTTTTGCCCTTTAAAAATTGTGTAAGTGATTTTATTTTTAATTAATCATCTTTCAACCAGTTAATTAATATGTTTCAACCAGTACCTACGGCAGGTATGGTAGAAAACGATAATTATAATTCTATAATTATTTTTAACCGACTCTGTTTTTTTAATGTAACTAATTGACAAACGAGTAGACGAGTCACCTGATCGTACGTATATGTAGGTACACCGCCATCAGTAACACCAAACGTTTGATACATATAATATCTTATACGAAAAGTTTTATTTTTCCATCAATAAATCGATTAATTTCTCGATTTATTATTAAAGTATTTAGTGAATTATATGTTTTGTATTCGATGCGAAAATTTTCTGTTGCTTATGTAAGAGATTATTAAGAAATAGCGTGTTAAAAATGTCTTTATTGTCCACATTGTCCCACTGCTACGCTCCGTTCTCTACTGTACTCCGTTCACAATGAGATTAAGACCATGTCTTTCGACACTGGCCAAGTGCGGACTGGTTGACTCCACGTAGGTAGGTACCTTTGATAAGATAATTTAGAACTCTCAGGTATATGAGTGTCGTTCACGAAGTTTTCCGTTACCGAAGCGAATGATAATTAATTTGTAATATGCATGTATTTTATTTGAAAAATGTCCTAGTCTCCATGCTGCGAATGTACCGTGAAAACGTCTTATTCATCAATTGTTTTTATTACAATTTTAGCGAAGATTAAAAAATTACAGACAAAAATATCACTGACACAATAAGTGTTGTGCTAATACGTGACGTGACGTGACGTGACCATCGCAACGATGGAGGGACCACCGCCAACGTTTACAACACTATTGTCGTGTAATCCGATAATCTTGTACAGGTGTTACTGAGATCGTGATCCGGTTACAGAAGTTGAATCATCGTGTAAAGAACACAAAGATAACATTCACATCTGCATTTGCTTAAATTAAATTATACTTTCGTTTACTTTCTTCGAGTCAGTACTAGACTGTGGAACTTCAAAGGTTACTTTTGAAATTACTATTGCGTTTACACTGTACAGATAGAACACTGTGTAAGTTCTTTTGTCTGCAAAATATTAAATGAGAAAAAGAAAGCTGTTTATTGTTGAGTCATGTTTAAAATAATTCGTACATTACAGGTCTGTAAACCGTATTAAAATAAGTAAGTCTGTTGTCACAGAATGTACCTAAAATGATTTAAATTTTTGTTTTAAGAACGAGTGAAGTCGATGTAGGTACTCTGTTGATGTTTTTATATTTATGTAAAGATCAAGAAAGCATATTTTTTAGGTATATTTTTAAAATAGGTTATTCATGAAGTAAACAGTTATGCTGTAATAATCTAAATTAATGTTAGAGTTATGACGTTTTTTGCTATTATTACTTGTTTGTTTGTATGTTTTTTTTTAATGTTAATAGCCGACAAACGAGCAGACGAGCCACCTCATGGTAAGTGGTCACCGTCGCCCATGGACATCAGCAAAACCAATGGTATCACAGATGCGTTATCGGCTAGGAAATTAGAAGAAGGTAAAAAAGAAAGAACTGGCTCTCAAGCCCCCAGCCGGAACACGACGAGTCGTTTAGCGCCTGACTCAAGCAGGAGGGTGGTAGCTAGCCAGGCAGGCTTTACGGAAAGATAATAATACCAGTAATAATATTAATGACTTCATAATAATACTGATAATATAATCTATACGTGAAGTCCTACCACCAAGAAGGCTGACTTCTGTCGCCTCTTACGACACCCTGTTTTGTCGGCATGGGATTGGGGGGAGTATTCTAGGCTGCCAGTTGTTATAATAATCTCCAAAATCCACCCATAGCACCCAAATTTTCCTATGTAAGTAGATGTAGTCATACGCTTATTCAGACACATACATCCTTGCATGTAACACAGATGTAAAAAAACATATTTTTTTTTCGACTTAAAAATTTAACTTCTGATATGTAATTTAAATGAAATGAACACAAAAATAATATACACATAAATCAATAAATAAATATGTTATATATAAATATATTTTACGCATTAAGTATGCCTCCCTGCATCAGTTTTCCATTTCTTGGACTTATTAGAAAAAAATTCTGATTAAGAAAATGCACTATTTTCTTTCTTTCTTTATTCTTTTCATACGTATTTTGTTTCTTGTAATTTAGATTTTAATGTTATACTTTATATAGTATGCACAAAATAAATTAATAAATAACACAACTAACTGTACAAACATCGGGTCGGAAACAGAATACATTAATTATTAATGCAGTTAGATGGCTAAAAGAACGCCTTCAACGCATAAAAAAAAACAATAAATTTTAGGTAGTAACGTACCTACCTCACGCCACAGAACTCGCACGCAACTACGAATGCCGTACGGACATACTCGGTATCCTTAAACATTCATACAGTTCTATCCTAAATCATCGTGCGACGCAGTAAAAACAATAAACCCTCGCGCGCGGACCACCAGGCAGCCGCCGCGCCCGGATCCGATGGATTAGATGCACGTGTGAGCGCTTTTTGTACCCAGACGACGAGATGATGTTCTCAGATAAGTAATATTTTAGTACAAACAGTGTACTGGGGAACTATTGTCGAAAACCTTCAATTCTCACTTGAATTAATCTATTAAATAAATATCAAAAGAAAATACATTTGAATTTACGATCGCATTAAACAAAGTGTGGTTGTGTGAATGCAGATAATATTTTTCTTAATATCAAACTAAGTTCAATACGGTTTATACGCTTATATTATAAAATAAAACAATCATGAACGTATTATTTATATTTGCTAATCAGTATGTTTAACGTTGAAACGTTCACACACACACTCTCACCCCGTTCCTACAATTCCCTGTGTTGCAGGTGGCATCTTCTTCATCACGTGCCATCTCCATCAAAGAGGTCGGCGACCATCTGTCGATACGTCTCTTTATCAACAGTCATATGAACTAACTTATCTGTGCTTTTAACCCGCAGCCAGTCCCTTACATTTCCAATCCATGAGATTTTTCTTCCACCTGAACCTCTACTTCTTTTAATTTTACCTTCAATTATTAATTGCAATAAGTTACATATATTTATTGTTCTTGTAAGTATGTCAAAAATAGGCTGTTTTTCTTTTCTTCACGGTTTTCACAATTTCCAAATCTTTATTCATTATTGTAAAACTTTGACATTCGATATTCTAATTGTCCATTTAATTTTAAGCACTCTTCTGGAGATCCACATTTCAAAAGCCCTTAGTTTATCAATTGACTTCTTTTGCAGTGTCCAACTTTCGGAACCATACATAAAAATTAGGGGACCGCGTGTATGACCATTTACATTTAACGAGTCTCCACCGCAATTTTAAGCTAATTTTTCTGTTAGTCAATAGTTTCCTCATGTTCTGAAAGGTGGTTCTGGCAATTTCAATTCTTGTTCTAATTTCATAATCCGGTTCCCAGTCCCCATTTAACCAACAGCCGAGGTATTTGTATCTGTTAAAATGGCATGGACATACACAAATATGATATTACAAATATCCATGACCCGAGAACAAACATTTATCTGTCACATAAATGTCTGAAAAAAAAAGATTTATTTTTTGAAATGTCTATAACTGACAAACGGTAGACGGGTTACTCGATGACGATATCCATAATGCTAATATTTAAAGACATCACGGTCACGTTGACCATCCAGGCGAAAGTGGTTATTCTGGCTCTCTGCTGGTACTTTCCTTTCCGACACTGCAACTGAAATACATTAAAAGTATTTCGTTGGTGATTGAGGTAGGTGGTACCCAACGACCTCCAACAGGAGGCAGTTTTCTTCATAGCCTCGTTTGTTGTTCAGCAGAGTGCACTACGAGCAGTTGACATGGGTTCTAGGATCGATGGAGCATCTTAAATCACAATATCTCTATTACTACTACAATGTCTTATGAGAAAAATGAACGATAAGATTGTATTTTTATCGTTAAACTTCTCGATATTTATTAAATTGAAATGTTATTCATAAACTATAATAATAATCTTACAATAATCTCAATTAATGCGTGATCACACATCCTATTTTGTTTCGCTCAACGAAACAGCAATCAATAATAATTTGAATTTAATTTGCATATCTTAATCTTGGCTGAATGGGTCGTAGTCCTTGGACCTTGCAATTTGACGCGCGAAGTGACAATTCGAAATATGAATCTTGTCATCTTGACAGTCATTCATTGATCATATTTTTTGTATAACGCAAGCTGTACCAGTAGTGTCAGGTTTTAAGTTTTTTTTAGTTAATTATTAAATTTTATTAATCACACTGATCTGAACATTGTAAGGCTTGGAATGATAACACACGTAACTCGAGCCGCCAGGCCGCGTGTATAACCATTTACAGTTTAGAGCAAGACAGAGAAAATTCTATACTTCAATAAAATTCTAACTGATCGCTTTCTGTACATGAAGGATATAAGAGAAAAAATATTATTAGGGATCTTTATTAACGCAATCTAACCCGAAACAATAGTTGTTACAACTTTTGTCTGTTTGTCTGTGCGTTTGTTCGCGCTAATCTTAGAAACGGCTTCTCCGATTGTATTACTGTTTTTACTAAAATCTGTAGTAAACGTCATTTAACATTTAAAGTTTGTTTCGTTGCAATTCATCCATAAATAAAAAGTTATAAATTAATTTCAAAATAATGTAGGTACTATTTTTAAGCGTAAGGCGTAATTTTTCCGAAGCGAAGCGAGGGCTGTTTGCTAGTCGTAAATACGAACAAACAAAATCTATCATGTCTATTCTGCTCTGCGACGCATTGCGATGCCGCCAATGCATTTCTATGCAAAGCGCATTAATCTTTAACTATGTAGCTTACTTTATGAAAACATTTTTATGCTTCGGCAAAAACATTACAATTGTTAAATAGTGAACCTTAACTGTACATTTTATATAACACATATGTAAAATTACATTATTATATTATTTCTTATCTACTTTGCAACATTCCGCTAGCAGAATGTAAGGTGGGATCTACCATACGAGTAGTCGTATTGGGGCAGCTTAGAATACTCCCCTCAATCCCATGCCGGCAGAACAGGGTGTCGTGAGATGCGACAGAAGCCGGCCCGCTTGGTGGTAGGGTTTCGCGTAAGGATTATATTAACAATATTATTATTATTATGTCATTAATATTATTACTGGTGAAGCCCGCCCGGCTAGCTACCACCCTCCTGCTCGAGTCAGCCGCCAAACGACTCGTCGTGTTCCGGCTGGGGGCTCGAGAGCCAGTACCTACCTTCTTTCTTACTTTCTACTCATTTCCTGGCCGAAAACGCATCAGTGATACCTTTGGTCTTGCTGATGTCCATGGGCGACAGTGACCACTTACCATCAGGTGGCTCGTCTGCTCGTTTGTCGGCTATTAACATAAAAAATAAAGCTTTACACTTGCGTACCAAGTCTCCCTTTCTTTCTTCTTATTTATCAGTTGACAACGCATTAGTGACGTCTCTGGTGTTACTGATGTCCATAGACGACAATAGCCAATTGCCATCAGACGGCCCGTCTGCCATCGGTAATTGGCATTAAGATATCGAGTGCCCTAATTTTTTAGTTTTGTTCTACACGATGAACAACTTCATAATGTTATTTTCATATCCGACGGATCTTTCTAATATTCCTTAAGGTGTAAAATCTCAGTTCATACTTGACTATTGTGTGCCTTTTCCCCCTTTATTATAAGAGACGGGTCCACGATAGGAGCAGTTACGACAAATCATTTGTATGCTGTATTTTAACAAAACAATTGTCAATACAACAGTAATCTCTCATAGACAAATCGAATCATATAACACGTCATACGGGCATAACCATTGGTTGTATTAATTGCGATGAACGACTAATTTTAAATATCATTAGACGTCGAAGGTTGACGGTCTATGGTATTTTACCAATACTTTTTTTATATCGAATGCATATAATTGTTATGCGAATTGATAAATGAAAATGTTTGATATTGCCTATATTTTTAAAAAATCTTGAGAAAATTTATATAAAAGCAATATTGCATTGATTGTAACTCCTAATTCATTACTTACCTCCGCTGCGTATTTTCATTGTAACTATTACTTCTTTTTACGACTAGATACTTGACTTTCATGGTGCATAATTATAAAACACTATTTTTTTCTTATATAGAACAGTAAGTTACACATATAAATTTTTCATAAAAAATAGTGTACTTGTAATTTTTTTTTTAGTTAAAAATATTCTTGCAATTGTTTGTAAGTAGGTACATAACATATTAAATTTGTTATAACAATAAAAAATAAAGTTACTTATTAAAATTACAACAAAAATAAAATTAAGTTACTTATTTTCTCTGTTATTAGTAACGAAAGTAATAACATATATTCTCTTCAGATGCGAGGACGCGTGTAAACAATGATACAATTTTTCGTTATCTACATTAAAGACAATAGTCGTTCAGGAATCAAAAACATATGTTTTCATTTGTCGTTCTGATGGTCAGTTGTGTTCACTGGGCCCAAATAAAAATTAAAGAAGTTAACAATAGCTACGGTACTGTATAGAACTCATAACCTGTTATGATGTTAGGTTGTTTAGTTGATGTAAATAAATCATGTATGTTCTGTTTACACTCAAAATGAGCGAAAGCCCCAGTAGGTACACGTTGCTCGTGATTTCATATCGTTTTCTAGCACAATACTCTTTGCTGTTGTCGGTGGAACAAGAGCTTTATTGTCACCTTTTGCCGCCATTATTCCTACCTGTTAATTTTTTTTTTCGGAAACGGACATACGAAAGGAAGCTGTTGCAGCCAGTACAGATTTGAACCTGCAAGTGTAAGGTGCAATCTTTTCTTTTTTGCGTAAGCTCATAAACTTACGCAAGAAACGTGCGCGAATTTTTTGCTCAGTGATTTATTTGCATTTGAAAAAATTGTATTTGGAGTGCCTTAGATTGATATAGCAAAAGTAACAGCCAGGTTAGGAGTGCTTTTTATTATACCTTTAAAATTATCACAATCTATATAATGAAATATCCGTTCAGAAAAACTTTCAGCGAGTATTCCACAGAGCTTGTAATTATGGATATATGTAAGTACTTCCTCACTGGCATAGACACGTTATTTGTACACGCCTTCTGCCCGGATAATGCACTATGATCCTAAAATATATGGCAATATATATATATGTTACAAATTTTACTTTCAAATTTTACACTCATTTCTGTGTATGAGTCTAATAAATACAAGTGCCGCAAGGCGGTAAGTACCACGACCAGCCTTCCGTAAAATATTCTGTTTAATTAATGAATATAAATTATACATTCAAAAAATCTCCATCTATGACGCTAACGATATGACATGCATATTTATACCAGAATAAGCACGGCCTCGTGCACCTTTGCCTCAAAATTAAAAAAACAAAACAAACTTCAAGAGCAGCCTGGTTTTGGCGGGAAAAGAACAGCGCATGTTGAATAATTCACGCGGATAATACTTACAAATGACCTTGCCGGCTTACAGAAATAAATTCCCCGCAGTGTTGGCTAAAAGTGTGACGATAAACAGAACATATGGACGCCATTTCTAACCTGGCTATAAAAGCTTTGGAATTTGCGTGATTGATTTTCCAAATGGTTCCCTAACTGGCAGTTACCTCAGGCAATTATACGCATTAGTGAAGTAAATTCAGTTAAATCAAATAAGAATGAGTTTATTAGTCGTTAAGTATGTATACACATAGATGCGTCTATTTTTGATCTGTAGATGTCATCGTACATACTTGTGATTAACTTCAGACATCTAAAATTCTATTGTTTTGTTTTATTTACTTGGTATTTTTATTGCCTGAATTAGGTGGAATTTTTGTCATTATCTGTTCGACGCGCTCAATCATTAAATACCTTTAAGATACAAAATGAAGATTTTTATTGTATAATTTAAAGCCTGTAATTATTTTCATGACACTGCGTACCCCGAATTGGTTCGGGTCGATCAATTATGTATAGGTACAAGATGCCTATGTCCATCCGGAATAATGTACCTTTCAAGTCGTTGAAGAGTTATTAAAATAGAACTCAAGAACTCCGCGTACATACAAGGTCACAAACTTCGCACTCTCTTTATAATATTTGTATACTTAGATATAATTCACATATTCATTTACACCTTCTCACCTCTTCCTTTTTTTTTAAATATAGCTACCCAAAGGTTGTCTGTAACAAGCTGCTTCATAAGTTGTATACTATATTTTTGGACTGTATAGTTATTAGTTAGTTATTAGTAGTTAGTGTATATTCTCGACCCCATAGCCCAGTTAGTGGTGACCTTCCCTGCCGGATGAGGGGTTCCGAGTGTTGTTCCCGGCCGGGGAAGACATTTATGTGCCAGATAAATGTTTGTTCTCGGGTCATGTGTGTTTGTAATGTCACATTTGTATATGTCCATGCCACCCGCAACGCAGGGCATCCTAATGCGGGGGTGTGAGTGTGTAAACGTTTATTTATCTATTGTACAATAAATAAGTTTCGTTTTTATTGTTGTTGCTAATTACGACATGATCGTTACATATGATGCATTTGTTGTACTAATTGCATTTAATATTACTATTGCATTCGCTGTCTTGACAAACATTATTCTGCAATTAGTTGCAACATGGAACCGCATAAAAATGTCCGTGTTATGTGTTTCCTAATTTTATGTCATCATCATTACAACCACAATTGTCCATAACTGTGCCGATGCTGGGGTCATGTCTCCTCTCACATTGAGAGGGGTTAAGGCCATAGTACGCACCGTTGGCCGATGCGCACTGGCAGAGTTCACACTGACAACATTATGGAGAATTCTCATGAGCGCGGGTTCCTCACGATGTCTTCCTTCACCAAAGCATGTGATAACTAATTTGCAAATTAAAAGTGCATGCAAGATTAGTACTCGAGACTCGCGGTGGTCTGATCTTCAAAGCACTGGCTTTTACTTTTTTTAATTTGATTTACATACGAGCGGCTCCTTCCGACTTCCTTAGGGTTGAACAATGAATGATGTAATTTAATGTTTCTTGCTTTGATTAAACATAATTTAATTTACTGATATTTTATATAGCCTATCATCTGCGTAATTATGTGTTATCACCATACACCAATTTTCATTTAAATCGATCAAGCCGTTCTGGAGTTATAACGGAACATACATACAGACAGACAGACAAAGATTTTCAAAATGGTCAATTTGACGTCATTTAGTCATAAAACTTTAAATTATAATTATAAATTAAAATATTTAGTCATAAAACGAATATTTAACATGAGGATCGATAAATAATTGAAATTTATGTGTTCAGTAATCGGAATGTCCCAAAGCCTACCTTAATCCTCTATGTAATTATGTCAATATGTAATAATTTGGTTACGTCTTCCTATCGTCTTCAAAAGATTCAGCGTTCTTTTATAGGGCTTGGAGTTCGTTTTTACAATAAGGTTTCAACGTTGATACGTGAGTTACCCATTGGAACTTTTAAGCGACGCATTAAAATACATCTTACTAGCAAAGGATATTATAGTATATTAATGACAAGGACGCCTGGAAATATAGTGTCGAAACCAGAGAAGGTTAAACTTTTGTAATTACCATGTGTTGTTTAAAAGATGTGCTGAGGAGTTTCTTTCGCCGTTTCTTCTCCTCAATGTTAAAGCACCTTTTCGAAACGGTAGTAGAAGCAAAAAATGACATGCATAAGTGTATTTACAGAATAACTAAATAATTAAATGATTTTGAATTTGAATTATGCATGTGTCAGATAAATCAGACGATCCCAAAGTACAGTAGCAATGTTCCATGTCGACAGGCCGCAAGGAGAGGGCCGCGCCATACTCCCTGGACGCGGCGGCCATCATGAAGGAAAAGAGCAAGAACGCGGCGCGATCGCGGAGAGAGAAGGAGAACGCAGAGTTCTTGGAGCTGGCTAAGCTGTTGCCGCTGCCTTCCGCCATCACCTCACAACTGGACAAAGCGTCCGTCATCCGACTGACCACCAGTTACCTCAAGATGCGACAGGTCTTCCCCGATGGTAAGATAAGTAGCACAAGAAAGTTACAAAATAAACTGGTCAAGTCCGCTTAGGACCCAGGTATACCACCCAGTCGGTCTCCATGCTATATTTGTATCTAAGAGGATTTTCAGTCTCCTATAGAAAGCTTACAACGAGATTTTCACTAATACATAAGTACATCCCCACTTACCATCAGGTAGGATTGACTCACGCACTGATTTAATAAGTAGAAAAATTGAATTTCCTTTTTCTATGGGTTGTTTTTAAAATTTTAAATCGAGTAGTTACAGACATATACCGAAGAACACGATAAACAAACCAAACTAAACCAAATTTTGAACAAAATTTTGAAACGGCATTGTGCCTTAAAGACGGCAGGACCGCTAATAGGATCGTTATATGAATGCTTTCGTGCTTCAGAATGCGTGGCAAACCTTCGGTCTACGATCTTCTCAATAATAGCATTGAAACCTTAGAGGAGTCAAATGAATTCTGATTTAGTATTGGACACTCTATTGCGCAGTAACCTGCGCATCAATTTCAGCGGACTGTAATTGTAACCATACGTTAAAATACCTTTTCCTGAGACGACTTCGAATATCATCGTAACCTTATAGGTCTTGGCGATGCGTGGGGCGCAGCACCCCCGCCACCGCAGCCCCGCGAGCTGTCCATCAGAGAGCTAGGTTCCCACCTGCTGCAGACCCTGGACGGCTTCATCTTCGTAGTGGCGCCCGACGGCAAGATCATGTACATCAGTGAAACCGCGTCCGTCCATCTCGGTCTCAGTCAGGTAAATGACGTTTCAATCTTGTTTTCGTGCTTCGAATTTCAAACTTAAATTGTTTGTAATGGCTTATTCGTTTGACAGATTCTTCGACTAGTTGACAGTTGACATAACTGAGGTGTTCTATTTCTGTAAACTAGGAGGCGCAGTATAATCCTATTTTAGATATCACTAACAAGTACATTTACAAAACGTAGCTTACCTTTGAGTGGCTATTTTGCATCATTTTGGAACTGATCATTTTCAAAGCAAGAGAATTGAGAACTGAACGGACTTGAAACAATAACGAATTTAAATAAAATAATATAAAAAAAAATTGTTGTTTAAAAATGCAGCTTGGTGGCTTTCGTAACTTATGAATTCTGTAGATGAATCACCTGGAATGATTACTCCTCCATCGAATAGTCCTTCTGAAAAATCAATCTGCCCCTTTGTAGTCATCTACCGATATAACAAAGTGTTGACTCACTCACATTCTTCGACTAGAACACCTTGCGTTGGCATTTCTATCATATCTAAGACTCTTCTATTACCAAAACTGCAGTTAGTTTTCATGAAAGGCTCTAGCCACTCAGAGTACCTGTCTCCAGGTGGAGCTGACCGGCAACTCCATCTACGAGTACATCCACCAGGACGACCACGAGGAGATGAGCGCCGTGCTCAGTCTGCAGGCGGCTCTGGGACAGCACTTGCCTACCATCGGGTAATACATTCTTCTACAAATTGATTTGAAACTTATGTCATCGCGGATATTATACATTTGAACTGTAACGGGTACTCACGGTTTTTTTCTTATCGATATTGCACCCAGTTACATGGTTCATGGGCACGGGGTATACAGTATGTAGAAAATATGAGGGGTAATAAACTGTGGGATGGGATGAGGGATAATAAAAACTGGGGTGTGGGAAGTTGTGTTAAAATGTGTCAGCTAAAATCTATCGTGTTGTGATATACCAAAGAACTTAAAAGGAACTAGACGTCAAGTTGATAGGTACATCTGTCATTAGTGTCTGTCAAGTGTCAACTGTCAAGAGTCCCTCTCCGCCAACGCAATCTTCGCACTAATCGTGAGTACCCGTTACAGTTTAAATCATGTGAAAAAACAAATGCCGAGCAAGTTATTTATTCATGTATACATTTTAAAGCTGTTACTGATATGGACACGGCAAATAACAACCTTGATGAATTTCTATAATTGATTTTAGGACAATTATATTTTTAACATGACGTCTTAACACCGACGCGGTCGAACGTAAACTAAAGAATAGCGAAATATCGCGGCAAGTTGGTGCGTGGCATATCTGTTTTAATTGTAACGGGTAACAAAGATTGTGAGTACCCGTTACAGCTAAAATGTATAACGACAATATCGATGGTTTGGCTGTGTACACGCCGGTAGGTACCCGGTGGGCGGCACGTGGGGTCCGTCCGTGGACATCGAGTGCGAGCGAGCGTTCTTCATCCGCATGAAGTGCGTGCTCGCCAAGCGGAACGCGGGACTCACCACCGCCGGATACAAGGTACCCATCACCACCCTCCACCACTTACCACAGCCTACCACAAAATACCACCACTTACCACATCCTACTACCACCTACCACCTCCTACCACCACCTACCACCGCACCGAATCACATCAATAGTGATAACAAAACTGTATCGGAGTCGAATTCTGTACATAAAATATTTTTTGGAAATTTCGTTATCGATATTTTTGAAATTTCTATCCGTCTGTTTGTTTGTGTACCCGTGTAGTACTTAATCCACTGAACAGACTTAGATTATTCTTGACACATTAGGAACCTATACTATGGGTCACACTGTACAATACTTTTCAGCCCGGAAATTGGATTACTTCAAAGGTTGGCTCGATGGATTAGTTGCGGAGTTTTCCAAAGCAAAGCGAGGTCGGGTTATTAATGACTTTATGTATTCAGTACAGTTCAGATATTAAGCGACATGAGTGCACAAAATTAAATTTTGAAACCGCATGTTTTCTAGAACCTGTTTAACCGAACACGGTTCACGGTTGGTTTGTTATTTGTATTTTTTAATGTAAATAGCTGTCAAACGATCAGACGAGCCACCTGATGGTATGTGGTAACCGTCGCCCGTGGACATCAGCAAGAACAAAGGTATCAATGATGCGTTGTCGGCTAAGAAATAAGAGGAAAGGATGTACTGGCTCTCAAACCCCCAGCCGGAACACGACGAGTCGCTTAACGGCTGACTCGAGCAGGAGGATGGTAGCTAACCAGGCAGGCTTCATAGAAAGATAATAATACTAGTAATTAATATTAATAACTTAATAATAATCTATACTAATAATAAAATTCTAACTGATCGCTTTCTGTACATGAACGATATATATGAGAAAAAACATTAATATGAGCCTTTAATAACGCAAAGAACCCAAAACAATAGTTGTTAGAATTTTTGTCTGTGCGTTTCTTCCCGCTAATCTCAGCAAACGGCTTAACCGATTTCGCTCTGGTTTTCACTTATGTACTGCAGTAAGCATCACTTAATACTTAAAGTTTGTTTCATTGCGATCCGTCCATAAATAAAAAAGTTATGTTATAATTAAAAATAATGTAAGGCGTAGTTTACCTGAAACGAAGCGAGGGCAGTTTGCTATTTATAATATAATCCTTATGCAAAACCCTATCACCAAGCGGGCCGGCTTCTGTCGCCTCTTACGACACGCAGTTGGAGTCAGTATTCTGGCCAATCGAACAACGCCAAAAACGAAGCGTATCAAACTTTCCTACTATTACTAAGTGTTACACCCACTGGCCTATTCAACGAATTTTTATATTGTACTATTGTACTATTTTCGTTTGTTAACACTAAAAATCGCTGATACGGCTATTAGAGTATGAACTAGTACACGGCAGTGTGGGTGGGTTGATGAAATCTGCCGTGAGTCAAACAGAGGTCCATTGCGTTTTTTGTTATCGATGGATCAATGGAGAAGTAGAGAAGTCGACGATTTATCGTCCGGGTCTATCGTAAATCTATTGGGCCATAGCGATAGCGATCTTTAGATGGACATTACGCTGCCGTGATAATAAAAATATTATCCTTGACATGACTCTGACCCTTACAACGTTACAAACCTTGTTAGCCGTTCG
>PDGT01000158.1:98437-126582 GCA_003671415.1 Megathymus violae | reverse complement strand
TACAACCATTGCGGAGCCGGCGTAACGAGAGCTAAGCTCGGTCGGCAGGTGATCCACTGTTCGGGGTACCTGCGCGCGCGGCGGTTCGGCGAGGGCGCGGCGCCGCTGGGGCTGGTCGCGGTGGGCCACTCGCTGCCGCCCTCCGCCGTCACCGAGCTGAAGCTGCACTCCAACATGTTCATGTTCCGCGCCTCGCTCGACATGCGGCTCATCTTCCTCGACGCCAGGTACGTACGCCCGGCCCTGTCCATGTGCGCCGACCGGCTGGCAACCGAGACGATGCCTCGAAGGACCGAGCTTTTGAATGTCTGGGTGTAAATTCAACTTATTTATTTACTTGTAAAATAAATAATTAAAATCATTATTTGAATGGAGAATAATAATATTTCTAAATTACATTACATACACACATGTAAATACATGTGTGCAGACTTGCGTCATTCGTAGTTAAGGCCGGACGGATCAACAAGTGAGATATTGCTAGAGCTGATCCAATGGTATTACATGTTCAATAAAAGTTACCTTACAAGTATGTCGTAGCCTATTCCTTTATGCGGTGAGCCTTACCAATATTGTTTATAAATAGATGATACGTTTATTTTTGAAAATAATCTGTTCTGTCAACAAATCGGTGGAGTCAGAACGCGAATATTTTGTCTGTGATTTCATGAGTGTCAGCTGTCTCTATGCTTTGATATCGAACTGATGGCAAATTTAAAAATGCAATACTTGATTACGATTTAAAATTCTCCTACGAATAAATAAAATCAAATACGGAAATTAAAAGCAAAACAAAATAACAATATATAAATTAGCCGCGTTAATAAAATAGTGCCGACTCTCGCACCGGAACGCGCGGCGCGAAGCGATTACACGGCGCGGCGCGCGGGCGAAATGCCGATGTATCGATGTTTGATCGATATGCCGATATCGATGTTTGGGTTTTGAGTTGATTTAAAAGACGTCACATTGATTAAATGACTTTCGAACTTTTTGGAATTAACACTCTGCATTCAAAAAGGGTAAATTTGAATAAAATCTAAAACGTGAAACATTTTCATATGTAACTAGCTAAAGTAAAATATTAATTAATTTGGTCTTAATATCACTACAAACTGTGCATTTTTGTAACCAATATCATAAACCTCATTGCTGTGAAAGGAGTTCCTGTGTTGAATGAGTGCAATATGATGCTTGTTGAAATTAGGATAAAATATGGAATTTCAAGGGTGGTTATCAAAATTAGCGATCGTGTGAGTGATGTCGCTCAATTATAGGGGACAATAAATCGTACAAATCGCCTATAATTCTTTTTTCTTGACGATCAATTTTCTTTCTCTCATTATGATAGGTTCTACTAATACGCTAAACCAATATGAGCTTTACGCTACAAATCACAAAAAACAATGTAAAAAACGATTAAATAAAATCGCAAGTAAATGAATTCCTTTACCATAATTGAGATCCTACAAGGTCTCCTCCCTAGGAACGTTCAATGGTAATTCACCTCCACTCATTTATTTACCATTCCGAGAAACCCCTAACGAACAATACAGGCTCCAGCTCGTTGTCCACTGCGCTCGTGTGTGTCGGATTTACTGTAGCTTATTTCCGTACGTGTACTTCAGAATTGTTAGTATACATTATTTAACTAACAGTCACTTTAAGTTAAAAACTATATTCATTTACTCATAGGTCTCTTTTAATACAATTATGCACGTTATTTTGTTTTCATAAGTTTCTGGATTAAACCAAAATATTTTTTATTAACAAAATAGAGAAATGAAAAACATTAATCAATAAATAAATTAGTCTTGTTAAGTCATTGAAATAATCACAACGGCAAGTAGATAATCCTGACCCTGTTGATGATTTTGTTTTCTCACGATGTTTTCTTCCACAACACGCAAGTGATAATTAATTTCTAAAACACACAACTTAAAAAACATGAGGTAGGTAGGAGTATGTGCAGGATTTGAATTCGAGGCTCCAGGTGCGCGAGGCTGACGTTTAAACGCTATGGTATTCAAACAAATCGGCTATATACAATAAAAAATTTTTTGTACTAATAATATTCTTATTAAATTTAAATTTATGCTATATCTATCCATTTACAAATCGTATATCAAGGTAGATCACATAATTTATTAAATTAAATTTGAAAAAGACAGATATAGGTTTAATCGTTGAATCGGTTTAACAAGGTTGAAAATGATATGAATAATAATAGTAAGACAAATTTTCTTCAAAATTAGGCTGTAATATCAAAATAAAGCATCTAAGAACATAGAGATAGTCGAGAGAAATACGCTCGACCATGTCTCATCCCTTACATTTCATTACAGAACATCTAGTTTATTAATCGCTATCTGCATTTTATTGTTTGCTAATAAGAATACCTAATATTGCTGACAATACGATACCCAGCATAAGAGGAAAACGATAAAAACCCAACATTAAGGGAAAAATAAAGTAACGCACGTATTGTCATTGAGCCTAAACAAGTCGCGGACATTTCATCAACATGCAACTTAACTAATATCACAATTATTATGGTCATGGATGTCCAATAAGCGATCAACCCCGAACTGGACTGTCTTATCTGAAGTCGATGCAACACTTCTTCTAAGAATTGAGACGAGTCGTTTGTGATTAAGAGCCTTCAAGCGTATGCCTAGTGATTGATACTGGAAGTGCATTTAGTTTAGTGGCTTAATCTGTCAGTGGTCCATTCGGTTTAAGTTCGTAGTTGGAAACTCCAGTTTTCTGGCATAAATTGAATTTGCAGTTTTCTATACTGCAACAGTATAGATGGACGAAAATACTAGTGGACAATTTGCGTCCAAGTGCCAATTTTCAAATCAATCTGCTATCTAAATGTGACAATCTTGCGACACGTGGACAACTTATGACATGTGGATAACGGAAGCGTCATTAAGCTACTAGCAGCTACATATTTTATTCCCGTCTAAAGTATCGTAACTCGGTTGCATTGTGTCGTCAACTATGGAAACACTAGTGTACCAAGTTCAGGGTTTATTGGTTCACGGTAATCAGCTTCGCATAGCCTTCTCGGAACGCGCAGGACTATTTTCCATAGCGTCTACACCTGTGCACTTATATACAGGGTGTGATCGTTTAGCTTTATCCTATACATATAATAAAATTTTAACTGATCGCTTTCTGTACATGAAGGATATATGAGAAAAAATATTATTAGGGGTCTTTATTAACGCAATAGAACACAAAACAATAGTTGTTAGAATTTTTGACTGTTTGTCTGTGCGTTTGTTCGCGCTAATATCAGAAACAGCCTTACCGATTTCGTTCTGGTTTTCACTAATGTATTGCAGTAAGCATCGTTTAACATTTAAAGTTCGTTTCATTGCAATCCGTCCATAAATAAAAAAGATATACATTAATATGGTGATTTGCAATTCACAGAATGAGAAAAACCCAGTCCTAAAACAATGCAGCTGCTATGTCTAAGCGTTAGGCGTAGTTCTTTTGCAGCGAAGCGAGGGTAGTTTGCGAATCTATACTAATACCATAAATCGAGAGTACTAATTTTGTGAGTTTGTGTATTTGCGGAGAGTAATCTCTACAACCACGGCACCTATATGAAAAATTATGTTACCATTTGAAATCTAAATTTTGTGTTTATATAATATATATAATTTTATTATTTACCCGAACCCTATACTGTTAAAGAGAACTACGCGTAAATACGTTCTATGGAATTTAAAATGATATCTATACGTTTTAGAAACCGCGTTTTTTTGCGCAACAAGATGGAAACGCACATATTCACTCTATGCATCTTTGTATTATGATATAAAAAAATGTTTATGTTACAACTATTGAACTACCCTCGCTTCGCTTCAGAAACCCTACGCCTTACGTTTGCAAATAGCATTCGTGTTGTCTTAAGAATTGGTTTTCTTTTGAATTAGAAACGTATCTATTTATTAACATAGCTGCAGCCACGAGTTAAACATTTGAAGGAAAATTATAAATTTCAATTACATTTCTTACATAATTAAAACTCATAAATTTCCTTGCTATATATATTATATCGTATTGTATATCCATACAGTGATGATCAGGTAACACTTCCTTCTCGAGTTACGATGTCACTTGGATATTGTCATCGAAATATTCCGTGACAATTTGAGATCCCCTAGAAAACTACTCATCCGAAAAAACTGTTGACACAAAAGAACCCGATCGCTTCCGCCAATTACCGCGCCATAGACTATAGAGCACGGCTTTGTTTTTAAAAGAGGGACTACGCGAAGGGGAAAGCGCTTTGGCGGCAATAATCTATGAAATTCTATATTAGCACAGAGTAAACTTGATGAGTGGGTCTTGTTTTTATAGCTTAGTGTTTTTAGCGTTAAATACTCTCATAGTTTCTTTTGTCTTTGCAATTATTTCCAGTATTTTTTAAGTTTTTGGATGAATTTCAATTTGTTCACGATTTTTTCGCCGAATGTGAACGAATTTTAATAATAGTTTTTTTTAATTAATGCTGTTTGATATTTTCTTCGTAATTACTGGTTGTACTGCTAGCTGTACTGGCAGCCTTTAAGGATAGATTGATCAAAACGCCACCTTTCTTAACCTAGTATAGTTGAGATTAAAAAGGAGCCGCTTCAGTATAGAAAGAAACTAAAGAAAAGAAAAGTAAAAAAAAAGAAACTTTATTTTTTATAGCTACGAACCATCGCTCTGACAATATACAGGTATTACTGAATGAAACTCCTTATTACATATACAAACAGAACCGCTTGGTAAATAAAATCTTCAATTAAACAGTATAAAAGTTAAATTTACGTAAAACAAATAAAACAACGCAATACTTGATCCACTAGCGGTTAGAACGTCGGTATCACACGTGAAGAGCTCGAGTTCGAATCCGGCACCTCTAATTTTCAAAATGAGCGTATTAATTAACATTTTAATTAATAATTGCTTCAAATTCATATAATAATTTAGATATTCTTTAAATAAACTTATACGCGACATTTTTGCTTCTACTACCGTTTCGAAATGGTGCTTTAACATCGAGGAGAAGAAACGGCGAAAGTAACCCCTCAGCACATCTTTTTAAACAACACATGATAATTACAAAGTAAATTTAAACCTGCGCGGAACTGGCTTCGACACTATTATTTCCAGACGTCCTTGTCATTAATATATTCATATAACTATAATATGTAAGTAGTAGGTGTTTACTGTATCTGTGGAGGAAAAAACCCCTTAAGAGTTTCTTGCCGCTTCTTCTCCCGGCACCACTCAGGGATTTGTCGAAGCGAAGGCATAGTATTCATTTCATTTTACGTTTGAAAATACCACCGCATCCCAACTCCTCAATGTGCTGATTACCGCCGTTTTATTAAGAACAAAGTGTTTAATAACAAAATTTAGTTCAATGTTATTTTATAATAATCGATGGCTCAGCGCTTGCGGCCACTCTCCGCTGATGTACGCGGAAGCGTGCGCTGCACTTTAGCACGTAGGGCCACAGAGTAATTATGTGCCACAGAGTAATAAAGCTATTAAAACATTGGAACTGGCTCGTCTCAGCATCCCTGAAATCAGAAGACAATTTTTAGTTGATATGTATGCGCGTTATACGATATACTGTTTTTGATATAACCTGATTGGTGGTGGTGACGATAATAATAATAATAATAATAATAATAAATTATTTAACTATATAAAGTCGCGTAAAAAGTGCAATTGAAAAAATTGGCAATCCTACTACAAAACGAACTTTGATCATCCTTGTATGTGAATACGACTTACATTATCATCAAATAACACCCGCGACGGTAACATTGTAGTAAATTTTATCAGGCATTTCATAAATGTACAGTTTTCCCCATTTCTCTATTTTGATAATCGGTTTTCAATCATCGCCGTCCTAATGGAACTATAGTACTAATTTAGTTCGTATTCCGTGCTGACAAATAAATAAAAAAAAAATACAATTCTTTCTAAAGGTCTCCATGTCAATGACAAGGCGTGTGATTTCCTTAATTAAAATTTAATTTAAAAAATTCTATAAATATTCGATGTACAAAATCGGCCAGTTACAATGTAACTATTAGTACCTATAGACAAAAACAAAGATTACGTGTGGTGAAAATAAATGTCAATTGTTTATATATGTACAAAAAGTTTGTGTGTCAATGTTGTATTATGTTAGCGAAAGCGTTCCACGAGTTTTTTACGAAGCCCTGCCGACATGACTGTCGCAAATATTTGTGTTCCGACACCAGACACCAGACACCAGACGCTTGAGTGGCGGGCGATCACCCACGCCGCGCTAGACGGTGCTCTGTCGCAAATGAGACGGTTCTTAACTTTAAAACATTTTTACTTTTCATCATTAATAGTGAGATGCACGGCCGTCGGGGCCGCACAGCCATTCAGACTTGACGGGATGTCGGAAGAGGTCGCTAATGGGCACCTTAGGTACGTGAGTGAGAAAAGGTACCACGTTCCCACATAAGCCGTACCGTGTTATACTTGAATCCTTTATCGGTGTGGATTCAATACGCACTCGTTTAAATAGCTCCGATGGTTAATTCTAATTCGAATAGATAAGCTTGAAAAGGACTATATTCCAAGCAGGTCTTTAAAAAAATGCAAATAAATCGACTCTATATTAAAATAATTGCAAAATATTTAATGTTTAGTTACTTTAATAGGTTTAATAATTTTACTTTAAAATTAAACTATTCATATTTTTTCTATGGAGACAACATCAAAATTGATTCAGTATTTTTCTTGACGCTTAGACAAACAGAAGAATTTAAAACTTATATTTCACCAAGAAACAAGTCTATGCCACTCAGGGCTTTACATTTAATATCTTTTTATGTGCCTCTACACAATTTTGTAACCTACATACGTATAAATTAAGAAATTACGCATGCGGATAAAACAAACACATTGAAAATCCATTACGTCCCGCTGACGTCATGTGTTTCTGCAACTCCTTATACATTAATACGTAGAAGTGTTCCAAACATGGCGTACAATTACAAAACAGTAAACCAATGCCGTGAGACGGCCAGCGCGCACACCTGAGCGCCATCTGGCCGCGACACGACACCGCGACATATTCGGCGGGAACGCGGATAGCTGCGATATGAGATCTTGTATCAAGTTCCAATTCAAAATCATTTAATCATATAGGTATTCTGTAAATACACCTATGGACGTCATTTTTTGCTTCTACCACCGTTTCGAAATGGTGCTTTAACATTGAGGAGAAGAAGCGGCGAAAGAAACTTCTCAACACATCTTTTAAAAGAACACATGGTAATTGCAAAAGTTTAAACCTGCGCGGAACTGGTCTCGACATTGTTGTTTCCAGGCGTCCTTGTCATTAATATATTCATCTATACTATAGTATCCTTTGCCTATAACGTGTATTTTAATGCGTCACTTCACCTCGTTCGACTCATATGGAGCGATGACTCTTCACTACATATCTACCGCACGGTCTACTAAGTATTAAATAGCCATTGCGGTTTATGGCGATCTACTTTCCATCGCAAACATGTATTAATTCCGAGCTTGAGTTAACATTCTTAGCGGATAAATATCTCAACAATCATTTCGTTGTACATTTCATATTTTGCAGTCGATAACGCGAACACGCTGATGTGATCATATCAAAGTGCAGCGAACCAGTGATCCATCAGTCAGTTGCCACAATATCTGGGGCCGGTACTTACAATAACCAAGTTTTCCACCTACGCATTCTGACTGCATTGTCAAAGCAGTAGTTATTGGTTGCTATTGTAAACGAATGCACCTATAAAAACTTTCAGCCGGCTGGAATTTTCCAATATCCTTACTGACCAGTAGTAATCTCCAACGCATCTTGAAATATCGGTCCAGATGTTCTCATGATCATCGTAATTGACAACTATCACCTCTCCCTCCCCAGGGTGGCGTCTCTGACCGGGTACGAGCCGCAGGATCTCATCGAGAAGACGCTATATCACTACATCCACGGTACCGACGTCCTGCACATGAGATACTCGCATTGTACACGTAAGTCGTTACCCGTCACCATCCCGCGCTACGATCACATCGGAGGATGCTGCATCTGGACTGCTGACTATTCTCTGGCTAACTCCGACAAGAGTTTGAACTCTGTAAATTTGTACTGGGATATTGAAGCATATAATAAGGGAAAAAATAAAAGTTTAGCTTGGTGGACTATTCCTCATACAGCACGAGTGAAAAGTACCCAAATATAATTATATAGCGTGTAACAGCGTGTCGCACCTTAAGCTTCAATCATCTTCAAATATGTAAAATAAAGCAGTCAAGATGTGTTGATGGTGCTGCGTTATGAAACTGTGTAATTTTACAATTACATACATTGGTTGCGTTTTTGGTTAGTATCACAACCCATGACTGTCCTACTTCTGGGCTTCGATCTCCTCTGAGAATGTGAGACCAAGGTGGTAATTCTCTACATTGACCAATTGTTGATTGACACACGTGCGGAACTCCTTCCACAATGTGAGGATAAAGACCATTGTCCACCTCTCTGATCAATTCTAAGTAGGATATGAGAATGAGGAATGGGCTTCCCTTGGAGGTCTTCCCGGAGTGCTATGACATTGGGTCTTTAAGAAAGGCGTAAAAAAACTCTCCTTGAAGGTCGGCTGATGCATTGGCGACTCCTCTCGGGATATAGATGTGCAAAGGCGACGGTGACCGCTTAACATCAGGTGGCCCGTCTGCTTTGTCCTTAAAATCACACGCAAAAACTCGATCAGAGTTTTTTGGATACACACACAATGAGAACCTTACAGAGAATTTGGTACGCTGACTTCTTTACAATTTATCTTAAGAAAATCAAGTGATAATTAATTTCTTACACGCACATAATTCTGGGGCTCGACGTTCAAGTCACTGGTCTTCGTCATGTTGGATTTTTGAGTGTTATTCAGATCCTCCAGAGGAGTGATAATCTTTGGCAAGTTTCGTATTATCAGGCTGACAAATCTACATTAACACTACGGCGCGCCAATTTGCTATCGTGGAACAGTAAAAATACGTCAATTTTAGACTTAGCACCTGGAGACTTAGTGCACGAATTGTCAGGTGGCAAAGTCCCATTCTCCAGAGCAATGTTATTGTGGGCACAGTGCTGACGAAGGGCCAGGTGACGTCGCGGTACTACCGCTTCCTGACCAAGTCGGGCGGCTGGGTGTGGATGCAGAGCTACGCCACCATCGTGCACAACTCGCGCTCCTCCCGTCCACACTGCATCGTCTCTGTTAACTACGTGCTTAGGTACGATTTTCCCCCCGAACCACGGACCTTGAACCACAGACCACAGATCACGGACACTCACATTGTTGACATAGTTGGTCTCATATGGTAGCTGTCATATACGCGCAGAGAGATGTGTAATATGATACGGTGAATTTAGCGTTCAACTTAAACGTAAAGAGTGGTCTAGCTAATACTATCTATAATGATTCGTAATTGAAATATATTAGACAGCCGCTGTTACTTTCCACATTTTGCAGTTTTGTATATTCTAGACTGGAAATTTTGTGTAGCCAACAAAATGTTTGCGTAATATCAACGGACGACATGCAATGTAGGGTAACATCACCGTGCCGGGCGCGCGATACTGGACCACAACTCATAAGAGTTGTGGTGCAGTTGGAAGAGACTTAAAAGATTATTATACTCGTAGCAACACTGACGAGTCTATAGTGGTGCTACCTCACTGTCTGTTTCTCACACATTTATGGGACGGGCGAATGTGTGTGTTACGGTTCTAGAAGTTTGCGATGTCTCTTTGTATGTCCATGACATTCACGATACAGGGAATTATATTGCGTTAGTGGGTATTAACGTTAATGTATTATTATGATAAACTTAAATTGAAGCGTGTAAAATATACGGTCCACAAAATTTCACATTTCGTCCAGTACCATAACTTCCAGACAACCAAGTGTTAGAGAGTAACGTAATAGTAGATATTTGGCCTAGTGTACACATGAAAGATTACAAAAATCCATATAATAATATGTAAATGTAACGCACTATAACAACGAGGAATAATAAGTAGTGGAAGAGCGGATACTTCTCACATTAAACCATTTAGTTTTAGTTAACTAACAAAAGTAATATATAAAAATAATATGACGTTACATTTAGTTTTTCTGTAACAGCGACATTGAAGAAAAGCATCTCATCCTGAACATAGACCAAGGACCGCCGAAACTGAACAACCACGCGGAAGTACCCCCCGCCACCGCTACCTCCCCACAAGTGCCCCACATCCGGCACACGGACAACAAAATAAACCACATCCACCTGACCGAGAGCGACTTCAGTACGGACTCGAGCGGCGGGTACAACTACCCGGAGTACGCTCTGCCGGTGATCCCTTCGTACGAGCAGGAGGACTACCATCACAGCGGCACGTACCCTGAGCTGTTCTACAGCGAAAACTACACGGAACCAGAAGTGGCGCCCAACTACGTGACCTACCCGCAGAACCAGCGGCCGTTCTCCGCGAGCTCGTCCTCCTGCAGCTCGATCGAGAGCTCCGAAATAAACCAACAATACAATTACACCAATCTGATATCGTTCTACGGACACAACGCGCAAGGACAGAACGGCCGACCGGTCGAAGGGAATTTTGGCGCGAACTTCGGCAAGATGGCGGCGAGTCCGACCGTGCAAGAGGGCGCGTACACGAGCGTCATAGTGGACAACACGCAGCAGTTCCACCATCACGGCGGAGGAGTCAACGAATTCGTGCACTGATTCACGACAACAGGTAACGAACGCTTTGTTATCTGTCGCCGCGGACGCGCTCCGCGGGCGCGGGCGGCGGTGTGCCGTCGCAGTGCGGGTAGAGTACGGAAGTGATCGAAAAAAAAAATGTTTTGTTTATCAGTGCGTATTGAAAAAAATCCAACGTAATTCTCTAAAGAAACTTCTGAATCTGAATTTTTTTTACCATTGATATGAAACTTCACGTGGATCACCGTTCAATTTAGATCAGTTAATGGAACCAAAAATAACTGGAACGGAACCCGCTCCCCGGTTCACTGGCTTGCTCAATAACTAACAGCTACGTCCGCGGGATCAGGCTCCACGTGACTTTATTAGATATACACCAAATTCTTCACCCTTTACGCCACTCGAATCGACACTTATTAATTTTTAATCGACATTTATTAATCGATACGCTTATCTCAATAATCTGTTGATTATTGGATCATTTAAGATTAAGCGGATATAACAAATCGCGTGCTTTGTAAATATTGTAAATAGTGTAGTTATGGTGTTATTTATGTTACTTAGGTACAACGTAACTCTAAAGCCTCGTACATAATACGCTGTAGAAGCGTGTTATCAGTGAACGCGTCGTGATGCGCGACGGCGTTACGCAGTGTCAGTTGGATTACGTTGTTATGCAATACGAATAAATAAAGAATAAGTTTAATTTACGTTGCTACTATTGTGGGATCGTTTTACTTCTTTGTCGAGTTTTGACTTCGAATTCTGTCTTGGCGAAATGTGAGGCGGTACAAAAACATTTCAAATGTTTCAATTTTGGTAGTTGGATAAAGAGCGCGGAATTTAAATACTGCGACGTTTCCATCAAATTGATGTTGGTTCACGTCGTGTGACGTATCTTTGGTAATCAATTATCAGTAATTGTCGATATACGACTAATTTCTCAGAAAAATCGACTTCGGTTTGTTTTATTATCGTAAAAAGGACACGATTTATTATTTATTATTTATATGAACATATGTTTACTATTATTATTCAGTGATTGTTAATATATTTTTATTTAAAATACCATGTAAAAAAAAATTTGTATTTCACATTTTACTTTAAAGCCGGTACACAAACATGTGATTACTGTCTCTTAAATAGTAGAAATCGTTTCGTAAAGTCAAAGTTTTGAAAAGTCATTTTCAATCGAGTAGTGATCGCGCAGTTATCTATAACGCTCGTCGATGGGTACCAAACAAAAAACAACTGGAGAAATAGGCACTTAACCCTTTCGTCCTTACGTGTTTATGCGTAGAAATTAACTGCACCACAATAACTCCACGTCAACTATAATTTTGTAAAGTTACTTTGCTTAGTAACCGACAATTGTCACGTTTGGACAGATACAAAATGACTAATGGCAAGGACAGACTGACGTGCCTGTGGGCGGACGTCCCGACGTTGCCAAATATCTGTCCGAGCCGGCCGGCGCCGCGGACTACACACTCGCTGTGCAATTTAACAAGATGCGCTGCGGCGTTGTCCGAAGAATAGTGACAAAGATTCGTGCCACAGTGTACGGAATCTACAGAGGTGCAAGTATACATATAAAGAGTCTCATAATGACACTCCGGCCTCAGCCGTTCTCTCGTCCTTATGAAAAGTTTAACACTTCGAATTTCGAGAATCATAAATACATTTTCTTCTTCGATAGATTTTATGCATCTATTAAGTATTTGTGTTTTTCTAATCTCAAAGACGACGTCTTGAATATTCTATGTAAATACTTGAAGCAGGCATTATGCCACTATATATTCTGACTCGAGCAGTTTTCAAAAGATCCCACAATCGTAGTTACCTGTAACGAATGTATACGTGTACATAATTATGGAAATAAAATATCTAACGAGTTTATAGATTTGAAGGAGTTTTATTTAAGAGCAAAAATATCAAGTTATAGACAATAATAGCGTACGTTTAAGGTAACGGTGTGTCAGTCTCACAGAACGGATGTCGAGTAACAGAGACAATTATTATTATTATTATTATTACCATTATATACAATCTTAATTTATATACTTGGTTTCTGTTCTCTCGAATGATCCGATCTCCACCGTATAATTTTCTATCATCCTACATCAATTTAGAGATCAATCGACCATCTTTTTTATAACTATAAACTAATAAAACGATTGCCGATTTAATTCGAGTACTGACATGGAATATATAGTATTTAACAGATGATTTCGTAAGATAATTTTTTACGCATCCGAATAGGAAACGGCTCTCGCTTTGCGTTTTGAAAATTTAGCGGGGACAGATTTATTTCCGGGGATGAAATATACTTTACATATCTACATATGTATTTTATTTATCAAGAAACATCTAAATTTGTCCGGTGGTTTTAATTTTATACGTTAATCAACAAACAGAAAGGCAAGGCAAGAAAAGTGCTTGCAGTTTTATATAATGTTTCGTATTGTTATAGATAGCAAAAATAAAGTCGAGTTTTCCTAAAATTGAACGAGCAGAGAGACGTGGAGAAATACTCTTGATACAAATACAGTCGCTGATCTCTGCAACATTATGACCACATCGGTCAGAGTACCTCGTCATTACGTTGTTCTGTCCACTGGAGTCGTGCTATTTGAGCAACAACGGCGAATATTTCGAAACAAAATGAAATATAAGTATAGCAAACACCTATAGTCCATTCGGATAACAATTTATTGCAATATTGAATATAAAATTACAATTTCATATGTTTTTTTTCTTTAATTATCAGGTAAAATATTTTTTCCTTAGTATTACTATAAATTTGTTCTCCATAAGTTAAAATATTTCAAGCATATTATTCTATATTTTTCGTACAATATATGAAGCATAACATTTTTTTAAGTCCAACTAAATAAAATGTTACGGCGAGTGCAAAAGAGTGCCAAACTACGGCAGTAAGATTTACAAGGCACTTGAATACCATGATTTGCAATATTTAGAGTTCTAATAATAATAATAATAAGTAATAAATTAAAGGAATAGTTACGGGGTACACTGCAAATATTACATAATGATAAGTAACATTGTGAAAACTCAAACAATACGCGCAAAATATGTAATGTTACCCGAGATTACATCGCTTAATTCACTCTGTTTATTACCAGGGCATTTCATGTTCCGCGCTACGTGGCGCTGCCAGCGTAGGCCATACGATAAAGTATCGACTGACTTCAGTATATTATACATAGAGATCAGCGACTAAACTAAATTATCGTGTCAGTCACCGTTTAAATGTAGTGTTTTATAGATTTGTGGCTCGAGTCATTTCCCTGAATATGATAATACTATTAAATCTTTTACTAAAATAAATAATATAATATTACCGTAATATAATCCCGTCGCGATAGATACAACGTTCCGTTCATTAACTGAAAACGTGTGGAGCTCTATTTGTGATCTGCTCTGTGGTCGGTCTTGTAAATATGTCGCTAGATAGTGTAATTGCATTTACGATCGCCTACCTATATTTTTATAGACTAAAAATCTTGGATAGACACTTCTAGTATATAAATCAATCTGTAAAATTAGCAATCTGAGCCATTGTGATGGTATCCAAACCTTTTCTTTTTTTAAGTGCCAAATGAATGTAACCTTTAATTTTGTATAATCTGAGATTCGACGCATATTTATTACGAAGTCTCCTAGAATTAATAAGAGCGTTTATATATTATTATGAAATGTGGTTAAGTAAATTAGGTATAATATTTTTTATTCATTTTATTTACATTGCTGGGCATTTTCTTCTTGTCTTTTGCTTATGGTGTCACTCATTGAATAAGATTCTTGAGATGCAATGATTACGTCACGTTCCGCTCGACTCCCGAATTAAGTCGCGGCTTTAAACCAATGCTTTGGGATAAATCCGATAGCGGAGACACTCCTCTTACTGAGCTTTGACTGAACGTCGACGGGCGCCCCACGCCGTCAGAGACACGTGGACGTTCGCGTTTATTGAAGAAGGTACGTTTAGTTGAAATTATTGCCAAAGTAACATTCTCGCTGTCGACATGACTTCACTATGTTGTAGCAATAATTCATATATCAACATTTATTGCATTGTGAGGTTCCTGATCTGTGGACGAGAAGCGAATTCAGTGACTAAAACTCAATTTAATATCGGTCACGATGCAATGTGACCGCCTCGTCGCCATCACTCCGGGCAAGGCAGGTGGACGAAAGGCGCATTTACCTCACTTAACCTTTAATGTTTCCTTTTTTTTCCTGAACAACTCGAAGCAAAGACTTTGTGAATTAAGTGCCATGTGTGGAGTCTACTAGTCTATATGTACATAATATACGTACAGGTACATAAGTTAGCGTGTAATAAACTTACTTGTAACGGTTGTGTAATAACATGACACAATATTTTAATTAATTTCGGTGGCACCGTCCACTGCGAGTCGCGGGCGCAGTGCATGAACCCATGTCGGTGTCTATTACCTTCTTCTTCATAAATAAAATATTTCATAATAATATCGGAGGTTAGTTGACGGGGGTTGACAGAATTATTTTTAAAAAATAAATATTTCCAAATGTTAACACCAAAATCTCCCTTTCTCACTTAATTTCACAAAAGTTATCAAAAAATGCGTTATATCAACCGTGTGTTCGTTATAAGCAATTAAAAGTAGACTGACAACCCTACAGCCGGTGCGAGGTGGCGACCGCTGCCAAACGACGCGCGCATTACCCACGTGTACCTGGCAAACATTGATAGGTACAAAGATTTAACCAGCCCTCAATTTAACTTCGCTTCAAGGCCCCCTCTCCCTCCTCCTTAGAGCGAAGTGACAAAAATGGATGGTGTGCGCCAGTACCGTATTGCATAATTAGATCTCTCGTTAACGTCATTCTGTTTAACTGAGTAACTTTAGTTATTTTAAGCTTATTCGTAATAAGTTGGTTAATTTTTGTAACGTCACCATTTTACATTGGACGATGTGGTGAACAAAATGTCGTGTACGATACTATAGATCGACACCTTGAACTAGTCGTGAGGTCGTGACGATATCACGATTATCTAGACGATAATCGGACACGGAAATGTCGTAATTAGCGAACAGTTCAAGATCATGAGCTGAACGGACAAAATTGAGTTAAAAAACATGAATATTTCCAATTCTGTCATATTCAGTTTTGAATTCCGAAGTATAACTGTTAGACTTACATGACAGATAAATGTTTAATTTACCAAAATGACTGTAAATAAAAAAAACATGCTGTATACTTTAATTATAATTTTTATTGTTTCTGTGTCTAATTGTAAGTTTCCATAGACAATTAAGTGGGTATTGTCATTTTTATTTTGGAAGTGCATAGAGATTTACTTCTTACCTAGACTTTTGGCGAGTATTGAACAAACAAATTGTGATATCCCAAACATATTATTTATGATACGAAAAAATTAAATTGATTAAAATAAAATTATTTCCGTGTTTTCTTTGTCATCTCTTCCTCGTCCTCGTGAACAGATATCAGGATGTATTTAATCATTGAGTGTGGCGGGCAGGTACTTAAAAATTTAATTTGATATTATGTAATTAATCAAAAATCTTAATATTTGAGGTTACCTGCAGAAACCGATATATGGCCGCCCCACTGAAGCTTACTATCTAAGGTGACAACTAAAAAACTACAGTCAATGTTGCATTATTTAACTTGAGGATTCGCCTACAAATTAGTAGTACAAATTCTACACACTTCGTTTCTTTAGCATTCATAAGTAAATTATTTATATGTAGTAACCTAATACAATATGTAGTAACCTAATACAGACAGAATAAAAATTAAAAAAAAAGGAACGGATCTAGAATTGAGCTCTGTAGCACAACCATTACAATTGATGATCTCGATGATTTTGCATCATTTATGTTAACACATTGAATCCTGCCCTTCAAATAGGACGCAATTAAATTGAGTGCAGTGTACTCGACGCCGTAGTGACTAGACTTGTTTTGTGCTAAACACAATCACATGTTTTAGACAAATTACAAACACCATCTATATGATGACGTCACGATATCTACATATTTATGCACTCGTGCGCGTCAGGTGCAAAACATCTACACGTGGTACATCGCCGCTGGGTCGGTCAATGTCAAATCCAGACTTAACCACTTCGGATGGGCATAATTTCGTAAGTATTCGTCAACGAAAACAATTAAGAGGAAAGTGAATTAAATATAAACAATGGCTACTGGAACGCGGTGCCAGTGCATTGCAAGAGTTACTCCAAATTACTGTTAAGCAATTATTATCGACTAAGCTCACTCAGATTACTGATGCTCTAAAAAGCATTTCGGCGGCCGTTACCATAATTGCATGTGACAATATAGACATTTAAAAAATTGGCTGAAGTTAGCAGCTGATTACGTGAAATCGACAAACCGGTAAATTACTCTGAAGAGTGCCTGTATGACTTTGATAAACGGCTGAAAAGACAACAAACACTACGTTTGCGCAAAGCGACGAACAAATTCAACCGCCTAATGCTTTAATTGCATCAATGGAGCAGAAGCCGAGATAATGTCATATGGAAATTTCGTATTTATCAGAAAAAAAAATGAAAACTTTTGACATTACATGGATCGATTGAGTGCCGAGATTAAATATCCTGTATCAATTTCTAACATTGTAGCTATCCATCATGTCCCGCATGCAGACTGGCAAAATACACGCCCTAAAAATATAATAGTTAAGTTTGCATACAAGATAATGCGTGACAATTTTATTGCTGCTTTTCGTGCCAAGAAAGGGATTGATTCGAGCAAACTGGGCATTTGAGGGTAGCCTCACACCATATATAATGCAACGAAACCTAATCTTGGCCACAACATTTTATTTCGGCGGTGTAATGAAATGGCTATCGAAAAGAAGCACCGATACGTTTGGGTTAAATATGGAACAATCCTCACGCGAAAAACCTCACTTCACCTATTACTGCGATGTCTAATTCTCAAGGAACCGAGGAAGGAAAGGCTAACATTATGTAATAACATTTTACAGCGATTTAGAAGTCAGGTGTTTGTTTTTTTTTACATAGAATAAGTTAACGCTTGACAACAATCGCACCTGACGGTAAGTGGTGATGAAGTCTAAGATGTTGAACGCACTCACTTGTAAGAGCCCATTTATTCTCCTCTTGAAAACTACACCACGTTAGAGTTCGTAACTTATTATGAAATAAAAATTCATGTCATAGTGTTAATAAAGGTAGATTTTACTGTTATAATCTATTGTTATCTACATATTTTCTATACAGTGGTGAGTTTGTATACCCATTTTGAGTTTTGTAGATATGTAGTACTCCCATCTGTTGTTCACTGGAAATGTTTTTATATCACTTGTAGTAATGCTATCTGACAACAGACGGCGTTAATATGTATATGTTGATTACGTTGACACCAGATTTTAACCAAAATCATATTTGATTGAATTCATCAAAAAGAGGAATAACTGGTATTTTATATGTGTACATCTAAGATTTACTTACTGATTATATGAAATAATACTAAAGATAATAAATAAAATTCTGAACATTACACAGTGGGTTTCCTCATAATAAAAAAAACAAAATAAAACCTCTTACTAATACATAATGTTAGTCTTTAATTAGCAAGAGGCAACGACAACCTGTTGATCAGTATCTGATAAATAATAATATATCCTAAGCACGCGGAGGGCGAAACCACAAAAAATTTAAATCGACTATGCAAAAAAAGTATTCCACTTAACAAAGTTTCAGTACCAAATACAAAAAAAAGTACAAGAATAAATGAAAGGCGCTAGGCTGGTATGTAACATTAATTTATTGTGTCTAGTGTCCGTCTAGTCGAGGCCGAACTCGATGATGTCCTCCAGGTCGCCGAGGTCCATCTCGACGTCGCTGTCGCTGCTGTGGCCGTTCGCGCCCGCCGCCGCCGGCGCCTGCGCACCACGCACACTTCATTTCAACATGTTATAACGTGTATTTATATACTGACAATGATTCGGTGAATTTAGGATTCAATGATGAATTCACTCGCCACCGCAGTTATTGTTTAAACATATATTTGGATTAGTATACAGTTGCAATACACGGGCACGATCGACCCTTAGTTGTGTTTAAACTTGTATATGTGTGTCAGTCGCGAGCGCGCGCCCGCTCAGGTCACTTCTGTGTATTGGTTTCGTGTATTTTTCGATCAGTTTTGTGACTTTAACGGATGTTTAAACACTTTACGTTGAGACATGCGTACTTACGGCCCACGTATGACAAAATATCTGGAGACTAAAAAAGTATCCGAAAGAGAAGAATGTGACTTTAAAAAAAACTGAGTAAAGGGTCGCGCAGGGACAACGGCGGCTGTATTTCAAATTTCTTATTAGTAGATAAAGCAGTATTGGACATACACAACACAACAACATACGATTATCATTCTAACATTATTTTAATAATTATAGCAAACTATAGCTACAAAAAGAACAGTGAACGTTCACCACATTCAAAATTGACGTGATAATAACAATAATAAGGGCTTTGAAATATTAAGACTGCCATAACGTCACCTCGTGCTACGGCGTGATCCAGTGGGGTATTTTGAGAAAACAATATTGCGTTGAAAAGTTTGGAACATAACTAATTTGCTTTATTTTCATATTTCTTAAATATAACGATGTATATAAATAATACATAATAATACAAACCATCAACAACACCATACACGTAAATGCCGAACGCACACATTAACACGTATACCGATACATCTCTACCACAACTACGGACTGGCCGCGCTGGTGGTTGACAAGAACTGTAGCTACAGTCAGATTAATGCGGTAATATACATAAACATCATATCTTGGCCTGTCGCGGGGTTACGTGAGTTGTAGCTTCGTATTGTGTCGTGTCGTGTCGTGACATGTCGTGTGGTGTCGTGTCGTATGGCGTGCGGTACGCACCCGTCCCCTGCGACGGCGGCGGCGGCGCGGCGGCGCGCGCGGCTGCTCGCGGTCCGACTCGGGCGAGCTGCCGGAACCGGAGCCGGAGCCCTCCTCCGCCAGTCCCATCACCGCGTTGCGAAGCAGCGACCGAGCCACTGGACGCACATGTACTTACATTACATTCACTGATAGCAGATACATACGCAATTCCGTTACGTTAACTTGTTTTTGTCCATTTAACTAACGCAATCACTGAAACCCGCTCGGTCCAAATGTCGATTGGTAAAGATCGCGTTCAGCCAATCGCGTTCTCCATGAAACTGTAGCAGGTACGAATTGTAGCAGGTACGAATTTTTAATAAACGAACAATATTATAAACTCACGGTCGTCCTCGTTCTCGGTGCCGCTGTCCGACCCGTCGTCGTTCTCCGAGCCGCCGGGCAGCTCCTCCTCCTCGTCCTCCTCCTGCACACACACACACGCACGCACGCACACGTTAACGCACACTACCGACCACGACTCACAACTGCATAAACACTGTAGTCAATTGTGTGTACAACAAATGGAATCGCTTGTGAATGAGTTGTTATGCTTTATGCGATGTAAGTTATGCATTGTTCAATCTATGTATTTATGTATGTGTGTATGTATGTATTGCCGCTCTAATTACAGAGAGGTGTTGGTTTCATTCAATCAAAGCGACGCCGCACCTCGGAGCTTGCGTCCGTCCGAAACATCCATCGACACATACGTGACGTAATATCGAGTCTCGGGACAGCAGCAAGTGACCACTGGAACCCCAGACCGGGTCGGTCACCTTGAGCCACGAGTACTCAACACTCCGTAAAGGAGCGGGTTCTACAAGCGCTCGGTAACTCGCGTCACAGGAGAGGAGGCGATAGAAAAATGTCGCACGTCGGTCTGCAATGTAACAACGGACGTTCGTGGCGTGTCACCACATCAATTCATGGAGATTTTAGTGTGTATTCTGTAGACACCAACCACCCGAATCTCCGCTGAACACCACAGCTGCGTCAATGTGTGTATAGTATTTATTTATTAATTAGCAAATAACCAATTATGTGTGTGCATGCGTGAGTGTGTGTGTGTACGTGCGTGCTGACCGCGTCGTCGTCGTGGTCTCGCCGGCGGCCCACGTCGTATATCTTGACGGCGCTCTCCTGCACCTGCTCGAAGTCCCCGAGGTTCTCGACGAGCGCCACCTGCGTGCCGTGCCGCGACACGCCCAGCGAGTAGATGTTCCGTTTCACGTCTATCGTCGCTGAACGCCGACAAACAATAAATAAATACTCGATCACCTTCATCCGTTTATCTGATTTCAGAAATTATTGAATCATGTTGGCACATTATAAATACACCTACTTATTTGCTTCTACATTAAATTCAGGCGAAGAAACGACGAAAGAAACTCCTCAGCACATATTTGAAACCACTTTTCGGCCGCGTGCCCGCTTACCCTCACTTAAAGCCCGCTCGTGTGTTGTCGGTAATCCAAACCAGACACGTAGCGATGACGATCGTTCAGAACTTTTTTTCTCTGGATACCACACTACCATAAGCTATTATGTAGCTTGCCGCGTGCGTGCAGCCCACCGCGGTAATCACAATGTTGGATTGAATATCGTTGCTCTGATCGTCTGCTCGTTTGTCGGCTAGGTACATAAAAAATTAAGGGTTAAAAATGGGCAATGAAATTTTTTCAAGTTAATAGCCAAAAAACGAGCAGACGAGCCACCTGATGGTAAGTGGTCACCGTCGCCCGTGAACATCGGCAAGACCAAAGATATCACTGATGCGTTGTCGGCCAGGAAATGAGAAGAAAGTAAGAAAGAAGGTAGGTACTGGGCTCTCGAGCCCCCAGCCGGAACACGACGAGTCGTTTGGCGGCTGACTCGAGCAGGAGGGTGGTAGCTAGCCAGGCGGGCCTCACCAGTAATAATATTAATGACTTAATAATAATGCTAATGAGAAAACGAGAATAAACGTTTTGTTTTTGCTCGTACGCGGTAGCCGGGTAACGTAGGGCCAACCCCGGCTCGCAGGATGGTGGTTACCTATGCTGGAGTAGTCGTACGGGTCGAGGGTCTTGAAGCTGGTGTCGAACTGGCTGCGCTCCTCCGAGTCCTGGTCGCTGCACACCGCGTACAGCGCCGAACACGTCGGGTTGAATATAACCTGCACGCACGCACGCGCACGCACACACGCACGACGTTAACGTAATTGTACAACGAACAGACAGGACAAGGCTATTAGTTTCTCGGCCGGCACGGCGTTCATGATGTCATCTACATTTATAATGGCTCGTGAACACTTACCATAAGGTTGTCCAACTCAATTACATAGCAACCGACGCGTCGTCGACAAAGAAGATAGATGTGAACCCGTCTTCAGTGTGTTTATAGCGAAGTTCCACTAGACGACAACAGATGGCGCCAAGCATTGCTTATCAAGAAAACTTTAAGTGTCTTCTAAAATTAAGGACACATCTGCATCAAATACTATACATAATATTCTGAGTCGAATTGGCTCCCGAATGTGTTTTAACACATGGAACGCCATCCAGGACCACGAAAATTAAATTCTTGTTTAGCACCATTGGTACGTGTAACATGGCAGGGAGATCGAAGTATGAATCTCTGCGTCAGCGAATATGTATGCAAGCGTGACGTATGCAAGGGGTCGAGTTAGGTGCTACACACTGACCGACTAACGTACGCGTTATATTACTGAATAAAAAGTGAATTCTCTTTCATCTTTTTCTACACCAACTCGGTGACACTAACACCCGGCGCAGGCCGCACCCACCCACACGTAAGATAACACCACAATAACTCCACAACACCATGAATAAAACGTCACCTCGGACTTGTCCAACGCCGGCACCGTCCTCAGTAGATGGAACGTCCTCAGGTCCCACACCTCCGTGTTCGATATTACCTGAAACATTTCACACGCACAGTCGGTCGTACGCGTCGCTTCCTGTACGTACATCGCAAAGCGACGACGACACGTGGGGGGCGGGGAGGGGGGACGATCATAGTTAACCGTACATTATTATTAGTAAAATAAGTGGAGTTAATCAGACTATTGGACAAAAATCTTATGGATGAGAATTATATAATTTAAGCAGAAATTTCCATAAATAGTATAATTTTCAATTCCATCCATCCTATCCATAATTTTCTATCGTCTTCAGTTTGACAACGGAAACCTCACCCACTCACCTCTAGCCCGTTGGGGTGGAACACGCCGCTGTGCGTCTGGTTCAGTTTGTCGAACTTGTGGATCTCCTTGCCCGTGTTCACGTCCCACAGCACGCCGTCTGTCGACAACACGACGCCACTTTGTCATATACAAACAGGTTTTTGAACCTGGTGGTAACTACCCCGCGCGGGTATACAGCTGTCCTGGGTGAGACACAGTATTGTAATTTGCTTCTTATCGCCTATATATATGTTTGTGAATTATTATATGTTATTTTCAGTATAAAACTGTTAAATAGTATTGTCGAAACGGAAGCATTCGTCATTACACAACAGGGAATCCCAGTGTGGGGGATCAATGAGTAACTTACTGTGCATTTCTTTTATTAGTTCTTAATAAGTAAATAAATATATTGACAGATCAGTACGTGCGGGTATACTTAGTTTCCGTACCAGACCGTTGAGGTAACTATATCACATAGATCGAGTACTGCCGCAACGGAGTATACTGTAGTGTACCGGTCTGCCGCAAAAGACCCCGGATACATTCCACGTACATATTTATTGGACAGTTAAATGTTTGTGTCCGGCACGGTTCCGAAGACAGTGTAAACAGGTGTCCAAACCGATTTAACTGTGCGCTCAGAAGCTATTAGTATTCCGTCGCCACGTTCAGAATGACCCATGTATGTGGGGGGGAGGGGGGATGATTTCAAAGCGGATATTATGAAAACTGGCGCCATTTATAGAGTTTCAAGATGACGACAGAAAAAAATTGCTCTGCCATTGGGACAATTATATTTTTGTGGTGGCGTTCATTTCAATCAAGATCCACTCCACTACAGATAGCTATTTAATTTCAAACTACCGTTACTACTAATTGTCTAATTGCTTTTCGACGTAGCCTCCCAACGCCCCAGACAATATCGATGCGCTATGATGTGCGCGCTTCGAATGTCATTGTAATTGCGTGCTTGCGAGCGTGCGTGCGTACGTACGTACGAGCGCGCTTGTGTGTGTGAGTGAGTGTGTGTGTGAGTGAGTGTGTGTGAGTGAGTGTGTGTGTGTGTGTGTGTGTGTGCGTGTGAGTCCGCTGACCTGACAGCACCAGCTCATCGGTGGGGTTGAACGTGGCGCGGTTCTTGGCGTACTGGTTGCTGATGGCCGGCGTCAGCGTGAGCAGCTCGCGGCCGGTGCGCGTGTCGTATATCGTCGCCGTCTCGCCCTTGGTGCCTATTATCCGTTCGTCGGTCATCTTTGAGAATTCTACATACTCCTCGCTGTCTAGCTGGAAACTGGAATCAGACGTGATAACGATAATGTTCAAATTAAAAACGTTTGTCACCGGAGAAGACGGAAATCTCCGAGAAGAATATTTTCTCATAAAGACCGGTTACAGCCTATATTAAATTCATATCGAAGAACTTTCACCTCTATAATATTATAACGCTTGTGTCGTAACAAACAGTTTCTAGACTGTCCTGTGTGATGATTGCCTGGATGTCATTGGGTTCGGAGGTATGTTATCTAGTAGGTCAGTACTTTATTATATAATCATTATACATCAACGGCAGACGAGAAAATTTACACGCAGTTCAACTGCTGTTGAACGAGTGCGAACCGCATTTTCAATATTCTTTCCGAGCATCAAACGTTACAAGCGTATTGAAATGTGACGGCGTTCAGTCACACGCTCATCTTAGTATCGTGTACCATAACAAAAATCGTTCATATACCGTCTCGACCCTAGACAGATTTCTTTTAAAGACCTGACCAACAATCGTTTGTTCTCAAGAATTAATCAAAAATTCCATCCCGTTCCTGATTCCTATTTAAAAACGTTTACCACAATACATCACACGAACAAGCAGACACTTACAGCTGCTCGAACTCCTTCATGTTCCAGAGTGCGGAGAGCGTCCGCCAGGTGGTAGTGGAGGAAGCCAGCAACAACAGCCCATCTCTGCTCGCCTGCGGCCACTCATCATGAATCAACCATTAATAAACTCATCATTACAATGTTCTGTTTCCATAATATATTCTTTTATTGTTGACACTGAACCTCATTAGTGGCCTTCAAACAATAAAATTTTAAAACAGGAAGAAAACTACACAGAACAGTTTATGTACTCAATGGGGAAGAAAATTTGAGTAAAACATTGAGGTGTACTGTCATGTTTTATCTCTGCCTATTTATTTACACAACATATTGTGATATTTTGATGTTATGTATTCTTTGCTGCTGTCGGAATAAGGTTATGTTGGCGAGATGAAAACGTCTAAATCGAGAATTTTATATACTGTTAATATATTACTAATATGTAATATCTTCCCAGTAAGGGAAGTCATATGTCTGCTTCCTATCAAATTGATCACCAGAAAGAGAGTTTGCTGCTGAAGTGAGTAGCTTATATAAATATGGTTTGAACAGTTAGCGTAAACAGGTTGAAACACATAGAGGGCGCTTCTATTGAACGACATTTAGTCAATTAATTTACTGGTTAATTTTTGCACATAAAACTACCAGCTACCTTTGTACAGTGTGTGTCTATCTATCTATCTATCTATCTATCTTTCAGTACCAAGTCGCATCGAAGATCGCTGTAAGAAATTTCCCTAGTGAGTGGTAAATGAACAAGCCAACCACCTGCATGTGGTAGATGTACGACTCGTGCACCTGGTAGGCGTTCTCCTCGGCGCCGGAGAACAGGTTGAACACGCGAATGTCGCCGTTGGACGTGGCCGCCAGCAGCTGATGCTGCGTCGGCTGCAGGCAAATTAATAAATAAAATGTTAACACACTCACACCCCCCTTGTGGGACAGAATGTTACGGGCGGCGTGAAAGTACACAAATATAACTTCACAAACACCCACAACCCGAGAACAAACATTTATCTGTCACATAAATATTTGCCCCGGCCTGGAATCCCACCCGGGACCTCGCGTTCGGCAGGCCCGGTCACTATCAACTGGGCTATGAGATCGTCAAATACGTTTGTTATCTGTCAAAATTGTTATTTTTTGTTATTGTAACATCAACATCCCAAATGATGAGGATTGCCGAAACAAAGACAACGTCATCTACGTCATCGCTGAATATAAAAAAATATATGTAATGCAATAGTCACGTGAAACACGGTGTGCGTGAAGTACGCGTCGTCGTCCTGCGGGCGCAGCGTGCGCGCGGGCGCGAAGTGTGCGTGCAGCCGGCGCGACAGCTCGCGGCGGGCGGTGGGCGCGCCCAGCTCGCGGCGCGCCACGATCGCGCACACGTTCCGCGCGCGACCCCACAGCGCGCCGCCCACCAGCGGCTCCGGACACTTGTGAGGCCTGCGTCACACCCGCACACACTCACGTCACATGTCACTTTTGCACTTACACAGGTATACCTCTATGATGCTCGCAGTGTTACTGATGCAGATGCAAAATAAAGTGTAGATTATTATCTATCGCAAAACTGGTTGGTTTATGGAACTGGTTTTCAACAGAAAACCTGTTGAGATACACAATAAATAATACAAGAATTTTTTTTATGTAAATAAAAAACTACCTTTTGATAAATAGTTAACAATGGTTAAGGACGTATTTCTAAAATCAAACGCACTACCGTCGCGTTACCGACCAATATATCAATGTCTCTCAAACATTACGCCCGCAACTCACTCGAACAAGTTAAACTGTGGACAGGTGACGACGGGGTTCTTGCAGAGCGCGTGCTGGTTGTACAGGTACTCGGTGATGATGGAGTGCAGCGTGACGCGCGGCGGGGACAGCCCGCGCTCGCCTCCACCGCCGCCCGCCCCCGACCGCTCCACCGACACCTTCTGCAGCGACCGCTTCTCGCCCGTCGGGGTGGACGGGCAGCCCGAATGTGGGGGGTTCTGCACTTTCCTGTCGGACAATCGCGAATAGAATATCCACAGGAGATCTATTTTTATTTTAAGGCAAATGTACCGCACGAAGAGTAAGTGAATCGCGAGGCCTTAATTCGTTAACAGTGCATATGATGACCGCGGTGACCACGATAGATGGAAGTAGCAGTGGTGACGGTGATGATGATATTAGTGGTGATGATATTAGTGGTGATAATATTAGTGGTGATGATATTAGTGGTGATAATATTAGTGATGATGATGATATTAGTGATGATGGAGGTAGTGTTAGTGGCCAGTAGATTTCAGTTGACACAGGCCCCAGCCCGGTCCGGCCCGGCCGAGTGTACGGGGCTGTCGCGTCCGTGCGACGCGTGCGTGTAGCTGTACCGCAGTTTGATAACGGTGGGCAGGGGGCTGGCGTCGTCGGCGGAGTGCGCGGGGGTGGCGGCGGCCGCGGGGGGCGGCGGCTCGGTGCTCTCGCGGTGCAGTGACGTACTGCTGCTCTGCCGCGACACCGACAGCCGGGGCTGCACGTGACAGGTGACATAGCAGCAAAAATACAATACAATACAATACCATAAACAAAAAAAATTAACATGAAGGGAATAAGTGACATGCAATAGATTTATTACTGAATAATAATAATAAATTATAATGAAATAACCCTTAAAACAATATTGAAATTAATCATTCCACGACAAGAAAAACTCCCACATAAGTTTCATCTCGTATTCCTGGGGAATAAATTTATTTCTTAATATCTCAAGTGTAGTGATACAAATTAACTTTGAATTTATGCTATTGAATTACGATTTATTTGAGAGTAATAAAGAGTCATCTTAATTGATCAGTTGTTTTATCACAGTACCGTGCCGTCCACTACAACGAGTGTGTTCGATATTGACCCGCTGTGAAAGTCATAAATACGCTGTACAGTTCCGGAACCAAAAAATAAACCGTATTGTCTCAGTACAATACGGTTTCGGATTCAGGATAATTCAGGTTAACATTTAGTGGCGTCATCTAGTTTGTTTACCTTGAACTATTGTATACAAACTGTCAATTGCATATGCCGAGGTCATCTTATATTGTTCAGTGGTTTCCGAGTAATACACACGGCCAAACAGACAGTAATTGCAAATCCAGCTTGCCTAATTAACAATAATTAAAATTGAACAAGAACACTCACGCGGGCGGGCGTGGAGGTGGCGTACACGGGTGGCGGGTGCGGTGCGGGCGGGGTGTGCGCGGGCGCGGGCGCGGGCAGGCCGGCCTCG
>PDGT01000158.1:77954-89106 GCA_003671415.1 Megathymus violae | reverse complement strand
CACACACACTGGAGCAGTGCTGTCGATATAAGATTTCAACATAACATATGACATGGTCGGAGCAAACAAAAAGATTAAGGAGCTCTGCACATTATACATATTTTTATTAAAATATGTTCATCTTATGTTGGCTCTTAATAAATGAATACATTGCAGAGTATCATCAATGTGTACCCTCCTTTCCACACCAAGTTCTTACCTCCTGGTACTCTCCCATGGGCGTCAGGTACCGCAGTATGAGCATCTGTTTGGTCGCGTCCGTCGGCGGGTGGATTTGGATGTTACCTGCCGACACGACTTGCCATCAACAATCTAAACGATACCGTAGTGAAGGGATGTAAATGAAAAATTATTCACACAAAGTTTCACTTTATCTAAAAAAATTAATAAAAGTAAGTTTCTCATAATGGTCTATCAAAACAAGGTCTTCGCTGCTGCCGTTAGGATTTAAGATTAATGATAGACTTAAAATGAGTTTGTTCTAAGCTTTTAAAGCTCGTTGTATATCATCTGTCTCGCTATTTGGGAACACTACGGAGAACTCTTTAGTATGCAGGACTGTGTTTTGTTTTCCAAAGCTAGTTTGAACTAATTTCTACTAATCATTTAGTACAATAATTATTTAATTTTACGTACTAGTAACACTGACCTATTACATAAGTCTCCATTTCCGCCCAACTGGAGTTGGATGAGGTCTCGTGCGGAAGGGGGGCGGCGCGCGCGGGCCGCGCGGGGGGGGACATCAACCCGCTGTCGGCTGACACGTTGTGCGCTGCAACACACCGACAACAGTGTAGACTGCATATCAAATCATAGGGGTGACGATATTCCAGAGGTAAGGAACTTGTGGTGTAGACAGTGCAATGAGATTATAATAAAAATGCCACTCACAGTTATAGTTCTTGACCGGTGTCTCCGGGTCGCTAGCGGAGTGCGCGGGGAGCGGCGGCGTTTCGTCCACCAGCACGTCGCCTCCACCGCCGTCGTCCACATCTGAACACATAAAGGTGGACATGGCAAGACCACTGTATCACTGATGCATTACCATGTCTCAAGACCTCACCCGGAATACTTTTGGCGGCTAGCCGGGAAGGCTTCACGGAAAGATAATAATACCAGTAATAATATTAATGATTTAATAATAATACAGATAATATAATCCTAACGCGAAGCCCTACCACCGAGCAGGCTGGCTTCTGCCGCCTCTTACGACATCCTGATCTGCCACCATGGGATTGGGGGGTGTCGGCGCACCACGCCTTACGACAGGCGACCGGAGGGGAGCGGTGCGGAGGCCGGGGAGCACACCTCGGCTGGTGTGCCCGTGTCCGTCGCTCTTCACTTCGCTCCACGACGCGCTTGACTACGGGCACTGATTTTATATATTGTCGCGATATTAAAGCCTATTATACAGTCCACATATTTAATTTACCGAGTCCCGTTAGGGCCCATCCAGGGGGAGTATTCTAAGATATTCCCAATACAGCCAACATTTTATTATATTGACCTGTCAGTGACAAAACATAATACAATATGTGCACAAGATTCGCGAATATTCCGCATGGCGGCGCTGTATCCAAATGTCACACGGTAGAACTGTCAACTGAAACCATGGAGAGCAGAGATATCACTAATTATTAGAAATTAATTATCACTTGGTTCGGCGAAGGGAAACATCGTGGGGAAACCCGCACATCTGAAAATTCTCCATAGTGTTCTCGAAGGTGAATGAAGTCTGCCAAGCGTGGCGGGCGACGGTGTCATCCCTCTTACTGTGAGACTCGTCCCGACCCGACCCGACCCCAATGGGGTCAGCTACGAGCTTTTACAATAAGCATTTGACAGACGAGTGGAGATACCTATTTTCTCGGAAGTCGGTCCGTTGGCTTTGACGTCGCTGTTGTGGCGCTTGTCGAACCTGGCGAAGTGCCGCGTCTGGCTGGGCGGCGTCACCACGCTGTGATTCGGCTGCTGCGGCAATACCTTCACGTTAGAAAGCCGCCCTGACTCAGCGTCATGAGACGTCATCTTTACGTTCACGTATAGTTGCACTCGAAGCAATTGACGGCAATATAGCCCAGTTGGTTGCGGCTGCACTGCCGAGCGAAGGGCCTCGGGTTCGATTTTCGACCGGGGACCACATTCATGTGACAGATAAATGTTTGTTATCAAGTTTTGGGTGGTTGTGATGACTCATTTGTGTGTATTTTATTCTGATAGATTTTAAGTAACATGAATTTTATCAAACGTCAGTTTGGCAAATCTTACTTGGGAAATGTATCTTTATTTTGGAGGGTAGTTGTTGATAGTAATTATATTATTATATTGAAGTAATTTTATATAATTACTTTTTCATCTTGTGTCTTATTTCGTAGCTCATGCAGCCTCTTCAGCATTAGCGGCACTAGTATTGCGTTCAGGTCCCTGAAATTTGACAAATAATATTAAAATGGCCAATGGCGCCAATAACGTACACAACAACATAAATTATAAATGTCATCATATTAGTCTATACATTGGTTGTTCGAATTAGCCGTAGCCGTGGCGGGTTCAAAGAGTTCTAAACAGAGATGATTCAAGTTCACGAGGTGACATACAGGAGCGTGATGTCTCAGTGGGACCAAATCTACTGAAAATTTCATACCTGCGGTGACAATAAAATTATGTTAATTATAGTGATACTTAAGATACTTTTGATGGGTCGCTTTATTCCTCGATCAGTGAATGACAAATTTACATATACACTGGGTGGCTTATCTGGTGCCAGAGCAGGTGGGTTTAAAAAGGAGACTGCTTGTGGGTTCAGTCGTGTTATCTAAAGCGTGTTGCACACCTGAAATTAGTGGCGATCTCCTGCACCTCCATCGCGGCCGCGAGCAGCCCCGTGGCGTAGCACTGCAGCGGCTCCGGCGAGCTGCTCGCCCAGTTCACCAGCCGGTGGATCAGCGCCTCGTTGTCCTGCACAAGGACATCATCAGTACAGTATCAGTTACAACAACGTTATACCGTTTAACAGTGTGAAGGACATCATCAACACTAGAGTCCAAGCCAACCCAGACGAGGTTAGTTCTTGATTTACTGCGCACCATGCCGTCGAGGTAAAGAAGCGGCTTAATCGCTTCCCTTCTGATCAGCGATGCATCCGTAATAGGCTTGACGTCAGACGTACAGATGTCAATGAATGGCAGTGCAGTGACATTGATACCGTCCTTTGGACCGTTTGCTCTGTTGGCGGGTCTTAACGTAAATAAACACCACTTACCCATGCCACGCGACTTTGACTTTCATTCTAGTTACATATGTTTAACGTTCTGAATTGAAATTCTATTCCAAAATCATTTAATCACATAGGTATTCTGTAAATACACTTATGCCCTTATTTTTTTGCGTCTATTACCGTTTCGAAAAGGTGCTTTAACATTGAGGAGAAGAAACGGCGAAGAACTCCTCAGCACATCTTTTAAAACAACACATGATATTTACAAAGTTTAAACCTGCGCGGAACTGGTTCCTGGTTCTAATTCTGTAGCATATAGACTAGCTCCAAAACGTTTGTGGTAAACTACAGAAGAATGCTGGCCTGAATTGTAATATACAATGTCCTATGCAGATCGGTGGAGGGTTTAGTGGCTGGACTAAATGTCAGAAGTTCCCTTCTCTACTATGGTTTAACGGCTGCTATTTTCCGGTAACAACCAGGACCGAGGGTTTAATGTCCTCAGCAGCACAAAACCGCTTTCCGTTATAAATCACCAATCAAATAGGGGGCTTTCTATTAGCACACCTGCATTGGGCCCAATGCTGGATTACAATAGATCTAAGCCAAAAAGTTTCGAGCACTTTATACTGGACCAGCCATTCACCAACACTCACCTGGAACACGACGCTCATCTCCAAGCCCGGCATCAGGTCCAGCGTCAGCCTGCATGCCGCCACGTTCAACTTGAACACGTCCCGCCCCGTTATATTCTGTCGCGAGTAGTATGTGTCGCGCACGTATTCGTTCACCAACTGAAAATACATTGTATAACTTGCCTAGAAATCTACTAAGAGATTCAATAAGGTCATACTAGCTATAAATAGGAAATAGGAGCAGAAAAAACAAACTCAGGTTTGTCCAACACCTTATATTTTGCATGTCTGTTTTGACAACAACGACCACTGTCAAACTGCAAATTATATTTATATAACCATATAAACCAATAATCCCAACTACACAATTTCCGTATAGTTCTTTTTGTTTAATGTGGTATGATGGTGGATAGATGTCTGTCAATTCAAGGTGGTAAATAATCAAATTATAAAGGGCACTAAAGAATTCTAACCTTAGTCATAAAGTTGTCCTTCTTAAACATAACCTTGAGTGCATGCCCCAAAGCACACTCTGGATCAGTTCGCGACGGATGCCGTTCATCAAATGGGTCAGGATCCTTCTTCATGAAGTTTTCTGTCTCTCCCTCTATTATCTCTGCTATTCTGCAAAAGTTCATATATAACATATGAATTAATAATCTATACTAATAATAAAACTAGATAGGACCAAACCTGTGCATGGAATATTCCTTGAAAATCATACCACATCCCACTTTGCTATTGATGTAGAAACCTGAACATCATTTTCTTATGTCAGTCTGTTTATATATAAAACTGAAACCATTGAAAAGATTTCAATAATTTATCATGTATTTGGAACTTACATTATGGATTATAATCTAGAATTGTTTCCATAGTGGGAAAAGGATCTCTTCCTGTGGAATTTTTTAAATTGAGCACAAGCAAGTTACTTATTATTATTTAGCACTTGTTGTGTATTGGAATAATTTAATAGTACTTCTATGCCTAATTTTATAAAAAAAGATAAATGTCAGTATTATGTAGCTGTAAGCAGAACAGCAAAACATGGATACAACATACACATCAATGAACCAAGTTACTGAATATTAGTGGTATTCTTAAACATCCTGGGGAAAATTAACCATACTAGAAGTCTTGGGGAAAATTTAATACTTGGAGTTATAATTTGGGTTTTTCAATAAGCAAGTTTTTGAAATTCACTGACTTAAAGATTAGCACCAGGCTTCAGGAGAGCCTGTTGGTACTGACCCTACTTGTCATGCTAGGGATCCCCGGTTCCCCTGGTCAGGCTTAAATTTATGTCACAGATAGATGTTCACTTTCATTGCTGTTTTCTTGTTTCTTATTTATGCCATCTGAAACTCAGAGAATACTAGTGCTCAAATATGTGTATTATAATACAATGTCACACTTAAATAACAAAACTTTGCAAGGAGTTAGTCTAATAGATATACATAAATAATAGGAATAAAAGAAATTGCAAAAGATCATTGGTAATATCACTATTGATTGAACATACCAAAACATGTTAAAGCATGTTATTACAAGTGTATGCACATTCATAACATGAGTCATTAATTTTAATATAACTAAATTTAATAATAATCACATCTAGTGACACTAAAGATTCGTTCTTTACATACAATATTTCCTCAAACCGATAATGATATTCAATTTAATTTTGCATTATCATTGTATCTACATTGTCAATTGTGTGGGTATTAAAGTTTATTGCAGTCATCAATCGATAAATTAATATTTTAAAATTACCAAAAAATATTTTATAGTGGCTTATTATTTTTTACTGAAATTATTGTTTATGATTAGGATTTTGTCGACCAGATGAAAACTTGGAAACTTCAAGACTGCACACAAGTTATTCATGTGTTTATTTCAAATAACATATTATTGGAAGGCAAAATCTTTGTCACATATTGCATTACCCAAACTTACTGAACTAAGCTTCTAGCAATGCCTAAATCTGTACAAAATATTTAACAAGTGTAAGAAGTTTTTCAGATTGTAATATTTTCAATTAACATTTTTAACAAGAAAATATGTTAGTAGCTCTAAGTGTCTGCTAAATTAAGTAGTAGCTTAACAAGAAGATTTTTGCAGTAAACTAAATGTTTACACTACCAAAACGACACTTGTTGCATATGGTACCATCAATACATTGGATCTAGGTTAGCTTATACAAATGTAGAATATTTTTCTATCATTACATTCTTCGCTTCTCTTTTCTAAACGGAACAACCGGTGATCCTAGCACACCATATTTTTTCATTTACAATGTGCTATTATGACATTTGAAGCCGTACCTTGTCAAAGTTGGTATAGGATCGTAGTTGGGCGTGCTGTGCTGCTCCTCCCATTGCTTCAGCAGCTCCGTTACCTCTTGCGCTGGCGCTGAATCCATCCCAGATTATTCCGATACAAAAATACACACAACAATACTTGTGAAACCGATATAACCTCACTGTGGAACAACTGTCACTTGATTACTTTGGATTTTGACTACACGTCTTATATATTTATGCACATTTCATGTCTTTTATGAATTACAACTTATCATCTATAGTATTAAAAATTTAAATTGTTATAATAAAATTAAATTCATGATAAATTTAAGCGTATTGTCTTGTATCGCGCATAATAGTTCAGTCATTTAGCAAATTTGGCATTGAGGACATTAAGAGATGGGGATACCCTAAACAAAAATATTGGATGATGTTTTATTTAAAAAATAATTTTATATCTTGAATGCTCTCAGTTTACAGTACAAACAAAAGTACACTACGTTCTAAGTTTAATAGGAGAACAAAATCCATGAGCATTTGAAAAAATATTTCAGTTCAAAAAACAATAACGGAGATTTACCTAAACCGTACACATTTAATTTTAGAAAGCGCCATCTAAAATTTATTTCTGATATCAGCTACGTCAGCTTTAGTAAGATCTTTCCTAAGTAAATACATCAATTGAGATTCACTATCTGAGTGTTTAACTTACATATGATGTACGTATCCTATATTAGTCTGATTTACAAATATGTGCAGCACCAACTAGTTCCTTAACTTAAAATTTTAATTGAAAACTGTAGACAATTTCAGATGGCAATTAAAATAATGAAGTGATTACGTTTTATTAATTTCCACAAGTTATACAATACATATTTATGAACATATGCCAAAGTTTCTGCGATTTCTAGAAGATCTGATGCCTAACTAACAAGGCCTATAACACAGAACCAATATATTAATATTTTTAACGATATCTAATATTTAGATATACCGATGTAATACTCCAACTCTTACAAAGGTATAAAAATAGCCTTTTTTATACCGATAAACAAAAATATATACCTTTCATTTACATTTCATAGTTTATTAGTTAATGAAGGACTCGATTTGAACTTTTTGATAATAAATGTAAATCTAATATAAACTTATAATTATTACTATAACATGACAGGTCTGAATTAATATTTTATTATTTAATACGTTCGGTTCATTTTTTTTTTTGATAAAATATAAATATCGATTATGATATTTCTAAAATATAATAAGTAATTTATTCGATTATTGCTATCTTTAGTTTGTACTAATATAATCGATACCGCCTTGCATACAGCTGTAATTGTATGATGTGATGATTTATTGAAAAAATAATTCGGCGTGGTTCAGATAAATGTTCAGCTCTACCTATGTAGCTAGAGTTTAAAAGAATTAAAACTTTATTTCACGTGTATATTCTGTGCCTCACCTTAACAGATTTGATAAACCTGTGACGTCTACTTAATGAACTTGACATTGGAAGTTTGGAACTTTTAAAGTTTTAACGGTCTGAGTTATGTCTCAGTATATATCACAGAGTATATTTTGATGTATATATCATCTATGGTATATATAAGGTACTGTGTGGTTATAAGTACGGTAATAATTATAACTATCTTCGTAGATTTTGGGAGATAGTACTCCAGCCAGTTTTATTCAATGGTAAGACGAAAAATATGATGTGACACAAAACAATTTACAATAATTATTATGTCAGTTATTGTTGTATTAAATCATACTTTTCTGCAACTGCAATTACCCAGCAATCAATAGATTACTGCAATTACAATTAATAGATTTTAAATTCTATTCCGAATAAGCTTACCTTGCCTTTGTATCTGCTAGAATATTTTTTGATAGTTTTGTGCTATTTTCTAGGTAAAGATGGCCTCTACATCAGCTAATGACACTCAGAATACTTCAGGATTTAATTCGTCTAACGTGGAACAGAAAAAGGAGTATCACAAATTGTTGGAAAAATTGTCATTGCTGGGTAAATAATGCTTAAACTGGAAAAAATTTTGCTTATCATACAATGTAAAATATCAAAGATTTTCTTTCTGTTTTATTAGTTTAGACATAGGAAAAGAACATGTTTATGGCTAATCATGTCAGGACTTACTTGAAATTAGGTGTAGATAGATGTATGGTTACACTTATGCTATATGACAACATGAATTATCCTAAAGCTAAGAAAACTCATGTACACTATCAGCACCCTTTTGTTATCGAAACTGAATATGATGTAAGACTTTTAAATGTGGTGATAATACCTTATCAAAATGGTTTCAAACAGATGAATAGTGACTCAATAAATGGTAGGAAATAAACAATTTAATTGAATAATTATTATTTGGAGGAAAAAGATACTTGTATTTTTAGGGATCAAAAGTGAAATTACTTATAAAAATAATAATATTAATTAATACAAAACCAAATTACTGGATTAAACAACAAAAAATCTCCACAATCAAATTGGGCATAGTAAATCATTCCACGCTGGTCTGCTTTTGAACATTGGTGAGGTTATATGGCACCCAATGCAAAAGGAGTATTCCCCTCACTCGAAGATGAATGTCAAACAGCATGAACGTTTCCCGATCATATTATAGAATATAATTATACTGAATCATTTCTGCTGATTGGGTTCAAATGTCGATATAAGATAGACAAATCGAGAGTACCCATTGCCTGAGGTTGTCCCGAATGTCTGAGATTATACATATACCTAACAATAAAATATTAGTTAATAGCTGTAACCTCTGGTAGCGTCGTGACTACCGCGCAATGCGTTGGCGGTACGATCCTGGCTGAAGAAAGCTAATATGAGACTCACAAATAATTGTTTTCGGATTTTCGTTTCTTTTGCGCGCATGTTTATGTCACCCGCTATCCGGAAAGCGTCAGTGCGGGTTATAATCTATACATTTAATAAAATTCTAACCAATCGCTTTCTGTACATGATCGATATATGAGAAAAAATATTATTAGGGGCCTTTATTAACGCAATAGAACACAAAACAATTGTTGTTAGAATTTTTGTCTATTTGTCTGTGTGTTTGTGCGCGCTATTCTCAGAAACAGCTCAACCGATTTCGATTTGGTTTTCACTAACGTATTGAAGTAAGCATCACTTAATATTTAAAGTTCGTTTCATCTCAATCCGTCCACAAATAAAAAGTTATAAATTAATTTAAAATAATGCGGATACTATTTCTTAGCGTAAGGCGCAGTTTTTCCGAAGCGAAGCGAGGACAGTTTGCTGGTGTTCATCAATATAGCAGTGGCTCCCAACTTTTTCAATATGATGACTCCAATGATTTATTTATTAACGAAACTAATTTTATCTCTACTTAACACTGGTGTGGCATGTTATCCAATATATTATTTTTTTACTATTTATCCCTCATTTGCATCTCTATTACACTGTAGAATAGCTGATTTAAACCCACTTGGGGTAATTACCCCCAGGTTTGGCAACCGACTGTATACTGTATAGTAGTACTGAGTAGGAGAAAAAACTACTTGGGAGTTTCTTGCCGCTTCTTCCAAGACCGCTCACGGTAGGTTTGACTTTCCAAGTGTTTGTAAAAACCAACTTCAAATGAATATTATTTGTTATTCCATTTCAAAGTGTTTTGGTTGCAGATAACAACTCCGTTGAAAACAAGGAGCGAGTGGAAGGTACCCTGCAGGTGCTGGACGAAGCCAAGAGTCTCGCTAGCGCCGCCAACCCCAATACTAGTAAGTGATGTTTGTTCACTGACCTCTATAAGCACTAAAATGAAACCATATAAAACTCCATATACATGACTGGAATATATTGACAATCCGTTAGGGGGATGTAAGGGAGGTCATTTGCAACCATATTACCTCTTATGACCCCTGATCCAAATATGAACCATTTTCGAATAATTCAGTATTTTAAGCTTTTTACAAGAATCTGTGATATTCAACTTTGAAAATTGAAAAAAAAAAACAACTAATGCATAAAATATCATTTTATAATGTGCACGACAAGTTATTTTATAATGTATCCGTACGCGAATAATCTGAGGAAAAATCCTCAATTGATATTGTTTCGTATTCTGAAAACCTATTTAAAAAAGTTTTGTCTGACCTGATTTAGCAATTTTTTTTGTGAAAATGTTTTAATGTATCATTCCAATTACGATATATATTTTTTTTCTAATCTATTTTCCTATATTCATTTTTAATTGTATTTTATATGTAAATTAATTTTAAATAAATTTGCATTTTAACAATTTGTGACATTTAAAGTATATTTTTTTTATATAGTTTTGACATTTTATTCCTAATATTTGTAATTTATTTAGTATGTTGCTATAAATCATGGAGTTTGCACCTATAACTGAGGTGACACCTAGTTTTAGTCTTGTTTGTTGATTTTCATTTATTGTAAGTGTTGGTGTACACTTTGTTGGTGCAACTAATAAATAAATAAATAAATAATTATTTTCTGATTGCTAAAACTTCAATACATTACAATCGACCATTAGACGGTAAATATACACAATTTTGCAATGCTATGCCAACATATTTTCAGACACCTGTATATACCATAGATAAAGTTCTAGCAATTGACGGTTTCGCCACAGTGTAATAGCTGCTGAGTTGTAATGGAGCATTAAATTTTCATTGATTTTATCATGTGCGTGTACCATGCAAACGTCCAGTCGCGTTAACGATTTTCCCACCAACGCCTAAAACATGTCTACTGTTCGCATTGCATCGTGCAGGATATTCAGCTCCTTTCCTCGTTAACCCATTAAGCGCCCGCTCGCCGCTGCGTTGTACTACACTGCCTACGGCTAGTAGCACCAGTCTAGAATCCCAGCTATAACAGTAACGCCGGGAGTGTTGTGACAGGTGTCGCGCTGCTGGACTCGTACGTGCTGCGGCAGGCGGGGCGGCAGGCGCTCACCGCCGCCACCAACATC
>PDGT01000158.1:66175-77862 GCA_003671415.1 Megathymus violae | reverse complement strand
AAAGCAGAGAGAAAATTTTGCCCTGGTAGTTGGTGTGCGTTGTACACGTTACGTCGCGTAAAAAGGTTTACGTATATAATATATGCAACGAAAAATTTTAACGCCCGATAAAAATGTGTAACGATTAATCTTGTGTGCAATTACTGTGAACGAAAAAAATAAGAGCCGACAGACGCCGGCCTGCTCGGTGGTAGGACTTCGCGTCGGGATTATATTATTAGTGTTATTACTAAATCATTAATATTATTACTGGTATTATTATATTTTCATGAAGCCCGCCTTATTAGCTACCACCCTCCTGTTTGAGTCAGCCGCCAAACGACTCGTCGTGCTCCGGCTGGGGGGCTTGAGAGCCAGTACTTTCTCTCTTACCTTCTCATTTCCTGGCCGACAACGCATCAGTGATACCTTCGATCTTGCTGATATCCATGGGCGACGGTGACCACTTATCATCAAGTGGTTCGTCTGCTCGGTTATCGGCTATTAACATAAAAAAAAAACTAGATAAAAAATCCAAACAATACTTAATATATATATTTCATTTCAGCTCCGTTACAATTTCATTATTAGTACTGATGTGATTACTCCATGCATATTTTGCATTAAAGCGGCCGTTGGGCAATATACTTTTATCTTGATTATTTATGGCGACGAGTTAATTACACGTACCTAGGTCCATTCCACCGCAAGATTACTGCGGTAGTGGATCTTCCGGGACGCATTAGTTTATTTCTCACAACTCAATAAGAAAAATAAGATACGCAGCTACCTCCACAAAATTACTTTAACTATTAATAAGTAAGTAATAAACGTTCACACACACACAAACACACACACACACACACACCCTCGCACTAGGATTCCCCGTGTGGCACGTGATATGGACATACACACGATCCGAAAAACATTTATCTGTAACATAACCGTTTGCTCGGTCGGTAATCTAACCCTGGACCCGTCACGGCAGGCACTGGTGTTACCCAATACATGTAACTTTGATACTTATAAGATGTCACATTTAAACAAATCAGTGCACGATAGAAGTAATTGGAAGAATTTACTGCGATGCTTGCTATTGTAATAACGCGCTAACGCATTTTGTCGAGACAGTCCTCATTCTTATTTGGTGGAGAACCTGTGGTGGGTCCAGATCTGGCTTCACACAGGTTCTCGGAGGATGCCACTACATTGTCAACCCCGGCCTACTTATTTCCGATTTGCAAATGTAATAAGAAATTCCCGAGTTTCGATGGTTCCCAGCTGGAGAACCCATCGTGGTGGCAGTTCGCTCTGCCGCGGCGCGTGTCCAGCGCGGCGACGCTGCACGGTGCCTTCGAGCCGACGCCGCCGACGCCGCCGGTGCGCGCCCAGCGCCGTCGCGCCCCGCCGCAGCCCAACGCAGCCGCGCTCCGCAAGCCGGAAAATATCGCCTCGTGAGTTTGTTTGTTTCGATCCCTCGTCACATTATATTAACCCTTTCCACATATAAGGCCCCACTGGGTGAGGTTAAAAAAGGTTACATTGACACATGTTCGCGGTCAGGCTGGAGAAGCCGCAGGAGGACATGCGGATGGTGTCGCGCGCGCGGCGCTGGATCAAGGACGCGTGCCGGCGCGGCGCGCTCAGCTACTGGCACTGCGTGCTGGACCCCGGCTGCTTCGCTCGCACTGTGCAGAACATGTACTACGTGTCGTTCCTCGTGCGCGACGGAGAAGTCGACGTGTATGTCGGTACGTCGATGCATCTCGTCGGTACTCCGTTGTCGTTGATAGACACCGTCTGGAGCTCCGGTTCCGGACTTTTTCGATATTGTTGTAAGGTGTAGTGTTTGTTAGAGACTGGACTCGCTGACTGTAAGACTGTAGCATTGTTGGATTAATTACTTTGACATTACCCACCCATATATGATCGATTAAGGAATCAAATTTTATCCTCATGTATACGAAAATCATTAATTATGGTGACGCCAGCACAATAATATACATATACATTTTGGATATTCGCGTTTGCGATTTAAGGTTATTTTTAAATTAAAATACGGAATTCAGGTAAATTCTGTGGTTCTTGCATGGTGACTGCGTACAGACTCGGAGCACGGCATCCCCATGATCCGGCCGGCGGCGCGCGCGCACCGCGCCGAGCGGGACATCTCCAAGGAGAACCAGTTCATCGTGTCCATCGACATGGCGCTCTGGAAGGTACGTCCCCGGGACTATGGTTTGCGAGTTCTCTGCATTGAGCAGTGTGTGCCTTACAGTTGTGTACGAGCTCTTCTCAGTATGACTGTTCCCTTGTCCTACTTATGTTATAATGTAGGAACTTATAATGGTTCATCGCATTAAATAAAAGTTAGACGCTTCAAGCCTTGCACCAGTTCAGTAGGGTTATTACTTGACATGAAATAATCATATTTATGTAATGATTTTTTTTATTTGTATACTAGCCGTGCCCGCGACTTCGTCCGCGTGGAATTTAACAAAAAAATTATTTAGCAGAAATAAAAGTAGCCTAAGTTACTCCTTATTACATTGGCTATCTGCCAGTGAAAGTGCCGTCAAAATCGGTCCAGCCGTTTCAGAGATTAGTTGGAACAAACAGACAGACAGACAGACAAAAATTGTAAAAAATGTTATTTTGGTATATGTACCGTATATACATTCATATGCATGTAGTAAAAAGCGGTTATTTTAATATTACAAATAGACACTCCTAATTTTATTTATTAGTATAGATTTTTATATAATTGTATTGAGTTTGTTAATTTTATTGTTTTTAATTCATAAATGGCATTGCAACGCTCTTATGTAAAATTACGCGTGATGCAATAATAATTATGACTCTGAGTAATTTTCAATGTAAGTATGCACTACGTGTGTGTAATTTTACAAGACGCTTGTCCTTAACGCTGTTCCCAAAACGATGCAAGAGATTTGGGAACGCGTCTCGCGTACAAATGTCTCTATTGTAATTATTGTACTAGAGGTGTGTCAGTATTGGATCATGAGATTGGTTTGATTTGATTGATTCAATTGCAATTAATTTCGAGACCATCGAGACATTCGATAGCGATAGATATACGATAAATATAATAATCGTGATTTTCATTGATTTCAGAGGCTGACAGAAGTCTGTGGCATAACGAAGCCCATGATGACCGATTAGTGGGATGATAATCACGTCCTGTCCTGGATCGATCACCCGAGTGTGGTCGACGTTGGTGAATCGTCTACTGACCTTCGGCCCTATCGGCGGAGTCTTCGATTATCACCTCTCGCGTTCGTTTAATTTCATTCAGTTTAGAAAGTTCACTGAAAGCGGGTGGTGGCTACAAGGTTATTAAATAAAGTTGTACTAATATTACATTGAGAAGATTTAGGTTACGTTAAGTGCTAAATAATATGAGTATTAAGTATCTAAGAGAGTTTATACAAAACAAAATATATTTTGATTTAATATAGATGCTGTAGTAGCAAACTACTCGTAGAGTGTGGTTTGCGATACCTGTTTTTTAAGTTTCAGAAAGAGTATTTATTAAGTCAACATTATTACGAGAATTATTAGCTGCGCATCAACTGGTTTTAGGTCAACGCTCACCAGCATTTGTTCGACACTTAGCAATAGCAAATAGTGACATATCCTTACTCGAATGAGTTCGATGTGAAACTGTATAGTACAATTTATTATCATGTAGTATTTATCATGTTAAATATCATACAGTAGCAAAGCCATAAGCTGAAGGCGTCTAGCTTTAAGGGACTGTTGTACTGTATGTTTCGAGCATACACTTATATGGGCTATAACTATGAGAAAACTTATTCCTGTTAAGAATTTCTTTTGTACTAATTCTGGCATAAGAGGGCTGCCTTTTAAGTTGTGTCGTTTGAAATAAGTATAGACAATCTAATAGATTTTTAACATTTATTGTTATTCAAAGAATTCTCCGTGATATTTAACACACTTTTGCAAGTAGTAGGGATTCGCCTGACTCTCGAGTCAGAACCGGCAAATCCGTAATTTCGTGGCCATTGAAAAATAAAATTTTGGTGTCAAATCGTAGGTTTCCGACTACGCCCGATCGATTGCACTTGGCCATTTTGTGCTAACTTACGTAGTTCCGAAGATAATTGACACATTATATTAGCTCCAGTTCGTTATCTAATCACTCGTTCGGTCATTACTGAACGCACAATGGGTCTTTCGCTTTACTTAGTATTCTAATCACTTACAATGCGAGGATTTGGTAATGGTAATGAGGGTCTTGTGTTAATTAAACTACAAGAATCGTTTGTAAGGTTTATTATTTCGTAACAAAAATTGAACCGAATAAACGAACTAACCTTATATCATTACAAATAGTACTGTTTTTAAACATTTTCAAGAAATCGTTCATCGATCTACCATAGTACTTATAATATAGGTACATGATACAATATTCTCCACAAACAGTAGTAAAGTCATGTTGAATTCGATTGATGTTATAATTCCACGTCCTAGAATTGTTTTCCAAGAAAGTTCTATGATATCTTTCTGGTGGTCGACCATATGAGTCGAAGTACTGACCAAAGCCATTCCCATCTATATGCATGGCTATCCAGTGTGATCCAGGTTTGTTGTCTGTATCTAAATTACTTATTGCGTACATAGGCGTATGAATGTATATTGGTTAGCGGTTAGCTGCATAGACATTACATGCAATGTGTTGAGGACTGTATATAGACAGGATTGAGACGGGTGCGGAAGATAGGGAGACTTGGTTGAGAGGAAGAAAAGAACTATAGATTTTAACTGCTTCTATTACGAGTATACTTTACAATCAACACAGAATTTACAATTGCAATAATTTACACTAACGGCTATAACGAACTTTACGACTGTTGCGGACTGCACGGACTGCACGGACTGCACGGACTGCACGGACTGCACGGACTGCACCGACTGCACCGACTGCACGGACTGCACCGACTGCACCGACTGCACGGACTGCACGGACTGCACCGACTCCCCCGATTTTTTCTCTGCAGAGCCTTATATGCAATGTTATGACTCCGCCCTTTTTCCCAAACCAACAAACAATAGCCGTGCTTCACGCGTGTGCCCACGAAAGCATCACGTGATATCCGCATGGTCATGCTGCCACGCACGGTTTGTTTTTTTTGTGGCCTTTTCTTTCTTATAGTGGCGTCCCTTTCTTTGAAAGCACCCAAATTCAACTTTATTAACTTATAAATAGGGCTTATTTTCTAATACATCTCTCTATTTTGTTATTTTTAGGTTCACGCGCTGCCTACAGGATAACACACTACGGGCGCGTGATCACGACATTATTATTTTAGCCTATTGTTTTGTTAGATCATGCGAGTTGTCCGTTACAGTTCTCCCCCCGGCGCAGCTCGCGTAGCCTCTTCCTTGATCAGGACGACGAGCCTCGATGCAGGTCGCTTGAAGATGCCGGTGCGCGTCCTCACATCGACGACTCGTACGCCGCCGTCTGGTCCCTCGTAGGTGCGTTCGACGATTCCCATCGGCCAGACGTTTCTTGGGAGGGTCGGATCCACCACCAACACGATGTCCCCGGTCTGTAGCGGTCGCTTATGGTCGGTCGGCTCTCCTCGCGGTACCAATGTAGGAAGGTACTCGCGAACCCAGCGGCGCCAGAAATGATCAGCGAGCGCCTGGCTGGCTCGCCATGTCCGCCGGTCGGCCTTGTTGCAGCTGCCCGTTGTTGGCAGGCCGTCGGATGACCCCAATAAAAAGTGATTTGGGGTCAACGCCTCAGGATCGTTAGGGTTAACGCTGACGTGAGTGAGTGGTCGAGCGTTAACGGAATATTCGGCCTCGACGAGCAGTCTTCAATACCTCCTCGGGCGGCGCCTTTTCCCGTAGCGTAGCATGCAGGGCGGTCTTGACAGAACGCACCAAGCGTTCCCACGCCCCGCCTTGATGTGGTGCCCCAGGAGCGATGTATCGCCACTCCAACCGGTTTTTGAGCGCCTCGTCCCGCAGTGCAGGCGCCCACTCAGCGTAGGCATTCTTCAGCTCGTGGTCGGCGCCCTTGAAGGTCGTCGCGTTGTCAGAGTACATCAGGCGCGGCCACCCGCGCCGCGCAGTCATCCGGCGCAGCGCCATTCTGCGGAGTCTGTTGAAAGCGTGGATACAATTTCAATATGTACAGCCCGTGTAGTGAGGTACGTGTATGTTGCGCCCCACCTTTTTTCATGACGACGGCCTATCTTCACCGTCATTGGACCAAAGTAGTCGACCCCACAGTTGGTGAACGGTCGATGGAACGGGTCTAGCCGCGCTCGCGGCAAGTCTCCAGTCGTTGGCGCCGCAGGTCTAGAACGGCGCACTCGACATAACGCACAGCTATTTTCTACGGCGCGTACAGTTGGTCTCAGATGTATAATCCAGTATTTTTTGCCGTAGGTCGTTCGTCACACGCTCTCTATTAGCGTGACCAGCAGCGCAGTGTTCACGGAGGACCAATAATTTACTTATTCTATGTCTACCATCTAGAATCGCCGGTCTCTTGGTTGAGACCGGTACATCAGCTTCCCCGATGCGGCCTCTCACTCGCAGAACGCCCTCTTCGTATACCGGGTCCAGCTTCCACAGGCGATTTAACTTAGATAGCTTTTGTTTTACCTTGATTCTTTTGATATCCTCGGTGAAACTTTCCTGCTGAGCGCGCTGTATCAGCGCCCTCTCTGCTGCCTCGATGTGCCGTAGCTCCAGACGCGTAGTTCGGCGTCGGCACATGTCAATGAAAGCTAAAACTTGAGCTGTCGCTCTTAACATTACTTCATACTTTGAAAAACGAACAGGGTCTGGGGTCCAGTTACTATGTTCGGTGACCTCTCCGCTTGTATTGAATACCTCCTCGGTGGTTTCCTCATTAATTAATCTTTCCACGGGCCATCGATCTTCCGGCCCATACAGAAAGCTGGGGCCCGTGAACCACCGATCGTTCTTATTTATTGAGTTATTGTTGATTCGAGTGGCTTCGTCAGCAACGTTCTCGCTGGTCGGCAGTCACCTCCACTCATCTTTGTTGGTCAATTCACCGACCTCGCCCAGGCGGTGTGCGACGAATGGTGTATATCGTCGCGCGTCGTGACGTATCCAGTGTGCGACGGTCATGGAGTCAAGCCAATAACATGTCTTTTTTACCTGGATGTTGTGTCCCTTTTTTATCGTGTCCACCAGCCGTACACCGATGACCGCCGCCTGTAGCTCGAGCCGCGGGATCGTTTGAGCGTGGCGCGGCGCTACCTTGGCTTTGGCAGCCACCAAGGCAACCCCGACGGTTCCGTCGCTCCGAGTGACCCGCCAGTAGGCTACGGCGGCGTAAGCTTGCTCGCTGGCGTCGTAGAACACGTGCAGCTCGATGCTCTTGTAGGCGCCAGGCTCGTAGCATCGACCCAGGCGTAAGTCGGACACCTCAGGTAGCTGCTGGAGCCAGCTCGCGAAGGCATCGCCCTCCTCGTCTGGAACCGGCTGATCCCAGGTCAGTTGGAGACGCCACAAGCTCTGTAAAATTATTTTCGCCCTGATTGTATAATGACTAAATAGGCCAAGCGGGTCGTAGATTGACATGATAGCGCTGAGTGCTTCTCGCTTTGTCGGCGCGCGGGTCTGCGCGCGCAGCTCAGTCGGGACGCGGTTCATTGATGTATTAAACCCCAACTCGTCTCGTTCAGCGTCCCATACCAAACCTAAAATTTTATTTTCCGGCCCCGCTCCCCCCAGTCGCATAGGCGTCGTAGCGCGTAGGTCGGCAGGCACGTCGCATAGCACGTCGGCGTCGCTCGCGCTCCATCCCCGCAGCGTGAAACCCGCCGCAGCGTGCACGTCGATAATCTCGTTGATCGTGCGTCGGGCTTCATCTGCGTTCTCGTAGCTGGCCACCAAGTCGTCCATGTAGTGGCACTTGGTGATTGCTTCCACTGCACGAGGATGAGTTTGCGCGTGCGCGCGTGCATTGTAGTCACGCAAGAAATGAGCTGTAAATGGGGAACTTACAGCACCAAACATCATACTAGACATCTTATACTTAGCTGGCGGTATGTCTCTCTCGGTCCCTCTCCACAGGAAAAGTTGAGCAGGCTGATCCTTTTGCAATATTTTTACTTGTAAAAACATTTCTCTTATGTCGGCGGTGACGGCTAGGGGCTTTTCTCGGAACCGAAATACGATTCCCTGCAGTGACAGTAGCAGGTTCGCTCCCTCCAGCAGGTAGTCGTTCAGGCACACTCCATTGCTTCTGGCTGCTGCAACAAATACAAGTCTTATCTTACCTGGTTTGTTTATATTCTCCACCGCGAAATGAGGTAGATACCAGCAGACCGGACTGTTTTCTTCCGTACCGTCACACGGCACCGCGTAGCCCTTTTCTAGCAAGTTATTTATCTGCGCCGTATACTCCGTAGCGAAGGCAGGATACGCATCCATTTTTGCTTTCATTTTTCTTAGCCTGCGTAACGCCATACCGTAGCTCGCCGGCAACCGCACGTCGTCTCGTATCCATGGTAAGCCGATCTCGTAGCCCTTTTCTATTTTGTTTATTGTTTTCTCCGCTATTTCTGTCGCTCGCCGATCCGCGTCGCTCACACGTGGCTTGTGAGCGACACCGAGCGAATCTATTTCAAAGTGTGATTGCACTAAGTTATGCAAATCTTGCAGGCCGCCTCGGTCGGACTCGTAGACGTGTACCACGCTGTTTTTCTCGTAAATGATGCTACGCGGCGCGGTCCGGTGTATTACCCACCCCAGTTGGGTACGTGAAACGGCTGGTTGACTGCCTTTTCCGATTTTCAGCTGTCTAGTAACTATGTGTTCCCAGTGGTCGGTCCCCACTAAGATACCTGGGCGTGCATGGTCGTAGCACACCTCCTCGCTGTCTAAACCTTTCAGGTGATTGAATTGCAATAGGGATTCAGAAACCGTTTGTTTGTGTTAGTCTAGGTTTCTAATAGTTCGCGCACGCAGTTTGTATAGCGCTGTCTCTTTTATCCCTCGTATTTGAACAGTGACTAACCTGCTATCTGTCTTTTTCTGGCACATATTTACTCCATGTAAGTTTAGTTGCTGCGTTGGAGCGTCAGCACCTACCCGCTTGGCTAGGTCTTCGTCAATTAGCGTTACTATCGCACCCTCGTCGAGCACCGCGTACGTTGACTCCTCCCCCTGTGGTCCCACGATGACTACCGGACACACCTTGAGTAGCACGTTGCGCTTGCCGGAGACTTGCGGGTTAGTCATCGATAATACCGCTTGTTCGGTCGACGATTCACATGCCGTCTCGCTGGTTCGCCGGTCTTGATGTAGGCTAGACACTCATTTATCCCGCAGGGCTTCGCCTTACATGTCATTCGCCTGTGTTTACTTGATATGCACTTGAAACATAACTTGTGTTCTTTGACGAATTCCCATCGTTAATCAATCGACATCTCTTTGTATTTTGTACACTGTGGCAACGTATGATCTCGTCCGCACTTCACACATGCAACATTATTTATCTCCCGCTCAGTATTATACACTACCGTTTTCTTTGCGCGCACTACGGGTAGTCTCGGGTTTTCCCGTTTATTATTTCCCGCGGCTGGATCCCGGGAGGGCCACATAGTTGTATTTCAACGCGCGATCCGCCTCGCGCATGAGAAAGCGAGACAGCAATACTATTTCAGGCTCTGTCGATACGTCACTCTCAGTCGCGTAATCGCACCATCTTGCTCTTACGTGTGGGCTAAGCTTTTCTAATACTTCCTTGGTTAACATAGGGTTGTACAGATAGCCTCTTCTGTCAATGTTTTTCAACACACACGTAGCGTTTTGAATTTTTATGGCGAAACTGTTTAATTCTGCCACCGATGGTCCGGGTCGAGGTAATTTCTTTAGTTCATCGAGTGTTCTTTCGATTATTACCTCTGGTCGCCCGAAGCACTGCTCCAACGTGTTCATAATTATGTCTGGGTCCGAGGCGGTGTACAGTAGCGCGGCCACGGCGTCTCGCGCCTCCCCGCGCAGACAATTTCTCAGTCTTAAGAGATTTTCCGCGGGTGTAATACTGTACATTCTAGTTGATTCTCGCATTGCCGCCTTGAACGGCAGCCACTCATTAATGCAGCCGGTAAAGTTAGGCAGCTCTGTCTGTCGTATTCGGGGCCGAGCCATTTTTTCTAATGTGTCGGCCAGCTGTTCGATGGCGCCTCTCGCTCTCAGGCGCGACGGTGTCGGGGATCTCGGTCTAGAGCCAAACCGCAACGTTCTAGTCTCAGCGGGCTCCCTACCCTCGTTCGGCGGGTTATTACGAAGCCAGCTTTCAACCCGGTTCTGCTCTTCTACTCGAGGCAACGGGTTCCCGTGCACACTCTTCATCTTGAATGACAGATACCTCTGCCGCTAACCTTTTCTTAATTAAATCGGTCTCCATTTCGTACTCACGCCTTCTTAGCGCCGCTAGTTTTTCCGCCGCTTCCAACTCGGCGAGTCGCAACCTGGCCGTGACGCTCGGCGTCGACCTCACCGACGGCACCGGTGACCGACGGCTCTCGTAGGTCGGTAGAGTAGATGGCCCTGGTGCTACGTCAACCGCCGTGCCGCCTTGGCCCGCAGCGTCGCGCCTTTCATCTTCGGGTCGCATGCTCGGTGACGCTGTGGGTGCTAGGCTCAGGTGTCGCAGCCTCTCTCTGTAAATTGTCGTGTCTAATTCTTCCTCTTGTCGCTCCCGTTGAGAAGCCTCGCGTCGTTCAGCGATGCCCCTCCGGTCCGGGACGTTACCATGCCTTTCGTCCACTTCTACTACGTCTCCCTGGCTTCGAGTGATAACCATGGATCGAGTGATAACTACACGCGGCTATGCACAATACGATACGCACACGGTACGCATACACACAATACACACACGGTACGCATACACACAATACACACACGCGATATGCACACACACGATACGCACACACACGATATGCACACGTACACACACAATACGCACGGGAAGGGTGTCGATGGCTCTACTTGCCCACCCGGTTCGAAGGACCAGAAAATGTTGAGGACTGTATATAGACAGGATTGAGACGGGTGCGGAAGATAGGGAGACTTGGTTGAGAGGAAGAAAAGAACTATAGATTTTAACTGCTTCTATTACGAGTATACTTTACAATCAACACAGAATTTACAATTGCAATAATTTACACTAACGGCTATAACAAACTTTACGACTGTTGCGGACTGCACGGATTGCACGGACTGTACGGACTCTACGGACTCCCCCGTTTTTTTTTGTTTTTTTTTTTTTTGTGCGCCCAGGCAATTGGAAATAGGGCTACCCTCCGGGAAGCGGGGGAGGGGGGTGGTGAATGCTCATAGCATACCAGCGCAGCCGGCTGCGCTGGTTATGTGGGACTCCCGAGAAACCTAGGGGCCTACCCATTAAACACCACCCGAGGCTGGCTTTGGCCTGGAGGCCTTAAAGCCGACATCTGATGCGACCCCCTTTAGGGAAAGGGGGCGCTAGCGGTACCCCCTAGGGGGTATCCGCATATATAAATGACACAGAAGGTGTCGTCGGAGAGGGATTAGTGTAGTCATAAGGACTGACACGAAGTGAGAGTGTGAGAATGTCGGCTATTCCGACTTTTCCTGGGCCGCCAGGAGGCGTTCCAGGTCCTCAGTGATTTTGTCGGGGG
>PDGT01000158.1:10414-62523 GCA_003671415.1 Megathymus violae | reverse complement strand
GAAGCGCTCGCGGGCGCTAAGCCTTTGTTGGCGAGGAAGTCGTTGCATGAGCTGCTGTCGTATTTCCCTCCGGTAGACTCCATGTATTCTTGGATAACAGCTGCGAAGTTGATCTCCATTGTTCTGCCGAAGGCAGGGAGTAACCTGAAAAAGATGTGTCCGCTATCCCTTAGGGGAAATAGGGGCTCACCGTCACCCTTGGGAGGCCCCAAGTGCAAATGGGCTACCGGTCTTCCGGATTCTCCCAGTCCAGAAGGGACTGAGAAGCGCTCCGGGTCAACGCTAAACCGGCTTGGTTGTCACCGTAAGGTATCCACCGGTTTAGTTCGCGACGCTAACAACAATTGGTTATTCCGACTTACGTCGGAACAAACAAGTGGCCTGTACCACTATGCAGCGGTAGAGGCAGCGATAATTTCGGCGATAGTTTCACCTGTACGTGGTACGGGGGCGCGTAGCGGTCGCGTAGCGCGGGGGTGTGGCTTGCGGGAGCTCGTAGGCGATCGTAGCTTGTAGTCTGTTCAACGACCAGTACAGTCGGCTGTTGGAGCGGGAATGCCCGATTTTTTTCTCTGCAGAGCCTTATATGCAATGTTATGACTCCGCCCTTTTTCCCAGACCAACAACCAATAGCCGTGCTTCACGCGTGTGCCCACGAAAGCATCACGTGATATCCGCGTGGCAGCACGATTTGTTTTCTTTGTGGCCTTGTCTTTCTTATAGTGGCGTCCCTTTCTTTGAAAGCACCCAAATTCAACTTTATTAACTATAGGGCTTATTTTCTAATACATCTCGCTATTTTGTTATTTTTAGGATCACGCGCTGCCTACAGGATAACACACTACGGGCGCGTGATCTCGACATTATTATTTTAGCCTATTGTTTTGTTAGATCATGCGAGTTGTCCGTTACACAATGCTTTCATCAATTTTACCAAGTTTTATTTGTACTGTATCCATGTTTTAAAAGCTTAACAGCTAGTGTTAACACACATCTCTTCAGTACCCTAGACTTGTTAACAATGTGGAATTTATTATGGATACTATATTTTTAAATACATTAGGGCTGAATAAGATCTAAGGAAAGAAAACAAAGAAATATTACAGGTAGTTTTATTTATTGAATATGAAAAAATATACATCTTGGCTATTATATATTACGATGCTTATCTATTTCTATTACATTATCAAATTCCGCATAAACAATACAGTTAATAGTTTGCGTGAGAGCTGACTCAAAAAGTGCTTCTGATCTTACGCTACCATGTTTTATAATGGTAATTAATATTCCTTCGAATACTACTGATACAACAATATTAACAGACATATTAGTCGAGTTTCTGTAATGTACTGAAGGTACTTAGTAAGGGTCCTGATGTCATCACTTCAGGAGGCACAGCACAGTCCTCTTGCGGTTCTTCATACTTTATCGGTGACGGCCGTTGCTTCTCGATGCTTTTATCAACCCATTCTTGTACTCGTTCCTGTCCACATGCGCTGGCTGCGTATTCGCCGCTTCGATCGCTGACATCGCAGCGACTAGTCGTGACTTCATTAATTTCTCCCTCATTTGTAGTCTCCTTTCTTCGAGTTCCGCTAGTTCCTTATCGGCTTCGTATTGCGCTATTTTCGCTCTCGCGGCGGTGCTCAGTTTCGACGTGTTCGAACATGCGGTGCGCGTAGGCGACAAGGTGTTTCGTAGCGGCGTAACGTCGTGTCCTGCCGGCGTGTTTATCGTTCGTGCAGGCGGCCCCATTGTTGACATCTCTTGTGATGCCTCTGGTGCGGTCTCTCTCGCTGGTCGGGGAGGAGATCGTTCCAGTCTTCTTCCTATTGGGATGCCTCCTGTAACGGTCGACGGTGATTGCGGCGAGTCTTCGTAGATACGGTGTAACAGCGGCTGTCCCGGTGTGCTTCTGATGCCTTGCAGAACTTCTGCTTCGCTGAATCCTGACTCGGAGCGGACGCGGCTTCTCGTATTCATTGTTGACGACGTTTTATAGACACGAGGGATCAGCACTCTGAGCTGACTGTGGAGACTCGCGGTGCCAGTACTCTGAGCTAGCGGTGCGGATTCTTCGTAAAATTCTTCTAGATCCGGCTTCTCGAAGGACCAAAACTCTGTAGCAGAGCAGTGGACCGTGTTCCCAAATAAAAGGTTTCTTGCTGATATAGCTCAACTCATTTATTGCCAATTGGAACACAAATTTACAAATTTTTTTTTTTGCGCCCAGACAAAAGGGAAAGCGCTACCCTCCGGATTACGCGGGAGGGGGATGGTGAATGCTCATAGCATACCAGCGCAGCCGGCTGCGCTGGTTATGTGGGACTCCCGATAAACCTAGGGGCTTACCCACTAAACACCACCCGATGTTGGTTTTGGCCTTGTGGCCTTTAAACCTTTATCTGATGCTACCCCTCTTGGGTTAGGAGGGGCGCTAGCGGCACTCCCTAGGGAGCATCCGCACGTGAAGTGGCACTGAAGGTCCAAATTGATAGAGTTTTAGTAACCGCATCGTCGATACGATGGGTACTATGATCGGTATGCGTTAAGCGCCTAGCGATTTAGGGACCTGAGGAGGTCGTTATGTTCCGCCAGGGCGAAAAGTCGCTCCTGAGCGGTCGTAGCTAATCTAAGTTTTTGTGCAAGCACAGAAATTTCGTTAACATCGACGTTTTGAATTACGTCGAATATGGTCTTGAGGTCGTCCGCTAGCGAGGGGTTACCTCCCTTATTGGGACATCGTTGGGGCGTGGCCTGGTGCCCTAGGTTCTGGTAGCGGCTTGTCCGCTGGGACCTGGGGGGAGAGAGTCACAACGGCGGCGTTCCTTCCCCATGGATTTACTAAGTTTTCTTCCCCTCTGTGGGTTTGAGGCCCTTAGGGGTGGGAAGTTTTCCACTGTCAGTGGTGGAGAGTTTGGCTTGACAGCCTTCTTCGGTTGAGTTTTAGGAACCCTGGATGGAAGGCTTTTGACGGCCTTGGCATGGCTCTTGGCAGCCTTACGGGCTGTGGAGCGAGGTGCGCGAGGGCAACCTCTGTAGCTTGCTGGATGTCACACAGCACACATGATGGGGGAACACCAGTGTCCCGCGAGCGGGTACACTCTCTGGTGTGGTGTGGTTCCAGGCACTTGACGCACCTTGGAGCTGCTGAGCAGTTGGCGGCCGCATGGCCGTACAACTGACAGCGGTGGCATTGTGCTGGGGCACCGGTTCGGCGGGGAACCTCGACGCGGATGCCCGAGAGGCCGCACACGATGCGCTCCTCTTTGAAGATTTCCCTTGAGTCGGGAATGTTTGGGAGGACTACGAGGGCCAGGGGGAATTTCTTCCCCGTGCAGCTGTACATACTATGCACAGCCTCGGCCGGAAAGCCTTGCGACGTGAGGTCATTTAAGATGTCCTCAGAAGGAATATCGTATGGGATACCACGGAGGACCGCACGTACCTTCCGCTCCTCGGGGAGGGCGTACGTGTGGTATGCTATCTTGTTATTAGTGAGAAGCCTTGTTAAGGCTCTGAAGCTATCTGTAGTCGGCACCCTTATTCGGATGGCTTCACCCGCGCCTATTGCACGGGTGAAGGGAATGTTGTTGTCGTTACAGAGACGACGTATTTCGCACCACTTGAAGGCATCCCGAAGAAAGACCGGTGGCGGATTTTTGTTTCTGGGTGCAGTCGGCTCATTACCGGTCGGGTGTAGGCGCGACTGAGTAATAGTGGGATCAGAGTCCTCTTCGGATGAAGCCTTGGAGGCTTTGTATGATTGGCGCTTATTGCGCTTTCTCTGGACGGTGGTGAATCCATCGTCGTCATATCTAGACGAAGTTTCCGAGCCGTTGTCGGTCTCGTATTCGTTGTATTCGGTTTCGAAGGCTCTTTTCCTTGAGCTTGAGATAGACGCTGAGTCCGAAAACTCGACGTCGTTATCGTGCGCGGGGGCGTTAGCGGTGCCGCCGCGGGGGGCGTGGGTTGCGCCATAGTGCGCTGGAATGGCGCCTGGAGGCGCTGTGGCGGCGCCACGGGGCGCGGGGGAAGCGTCTGGAGACGCGGGAGGGCCAAAGTGGCTCACTGAGCGCGTGTTTGGTTATGAATGGTCTATTGTGGACTGAAAATTGTTGTTGATTTTCCGGCGAGCCGCCCTGCGAGGCAGGGAGGCAACCTGAAAAGGAATTGGCCGCTATCCCTAATGGGAAATAGGGGCTACCGTCACCCTTGGGAGGCCCCAAGTGCAATGGGTCACGGTCTGCCGGTTTTTCTCAGTCCAGAAGGGGCTGAGAAGCGCACCGGGTCAACGCTAACCGGCTTGGCACCGCAAGGTATCCACCGGTTCAAAACGCGACGCGGAATCTATCCGAACTAACTTTTTTAATTCCGACTTTCGTCGAAACCAAACAAGTGGCCTGTACCACTATAGCCGTGGTAGGGCGACTACAGTGACAGTTTCGGCGATACCAAACCTGTTCGTGGTGCGGGGCGCGTAGGCTCGTAGTTTATTCGTAGCGGGTGCCTAGCGCAGGACGTAGCGGCTTCGTACTCGTAGCGGGTGCGCGGTGCGGACGTCTTGGTCGGGCGGCTGCCAGATCCGGAATGGTGATGTGAATTTACGTCGTCGTCGGAGACTTCCTACACGGCGTGCGACCCCGCAGGGGGCGCCGGCCTACGTGAGGGAGTTCGGGACTCGAGGGAACCCTCCTTGCCCGGGCGTTATACTCAGGGGGACAACAGCCCCCTGGTGTTGTTAACCCCGCTATTTAGCGGACAGATGGTAGGGGGGGGACCGGCCCTATCAGCTCCCGCGGTAGCGAGAGCCAGAGACCGTCGGGCGGCCTGCTATGCAGGGGCGCGAACCCTCGAAGATGTGGGTGCGGTCCGCTGTCCGCTCTGTCGAACATTCGACGAGCACAGCGGACCATAAACTCCCTGATGGTCGGGATCTTGAGGTCGTGCGCCACTACGTCATTACGGGCGTAGCGGCCCGCCCTTACGATCGTGCGTAGGTTCTGCTGCGCTTGCATGCGCGCGCGCTGCGACCTATCTACCAACGCGTACCAATACGGCGACGCGTAGGTAAGGCGTGGTCTGACATAGGTTTTGTATATACCGGCTTTGGTCCTCAGGGGTAATTGGGATGCCAACACCGGTCGGAGCATCGCTCGTGCTGTCCCGCGCCTGCCGAACGACATGCTCCACATGCGCGGAACAGGTCAACGAGCGATCGATGTGACATCTCAAGTATTTCACGGTATTGCACCACGCTATGTCAAGACCGCGCAGCCTAAGCGGCGCCGGCCTGACGCGCTTCCGGCCGAACACAATGGCGGCCGTCTTACCGACGCTAACCGCAGCTCGCCACTTGTCCAGCCATACTGGCAGCAGGTCTAGCACGCGCTGCATACGCGCGGCTGCGTACTTACGGTTGCGGCCCGAAGTGAAATTGGTGCTGTCGTCCGCAAACAGCGCAAGAATAACGTCCGGCCCACCCATTCGGGCCTCGCCCCCGATGGGTGGGATGTCGTTGGTGTACCACGCGTATAGGCAAGGTGAAAGGCAGCTGCCCTGTGGAACCCCCGCACATATTGGGCGTGGGTTTGAGGCAACGCGCTCTACCGAAATATGGAACGACCGACCTTCCAAAAACGAAGCTACCAACCGTACTAGCATGGCCGGCAGGGGGGATGCCATCAGCTTGTATATGAGACCCGCATGCCACACGATCGAATGCTTTCTCGATATCGAGAAATACACCGATCGTGATGTGTCCGCGATTGGTCTCGCTAGACAAGTGATGAATCACCCCTGTCAGCTGATGCGTGGTCGAGTGACCGGCCCGGAACCCATGCTGTTCGTCCCTTAGAGTAAGTGACGACTTCATGCGAGCCAGAATCAGCCGCTCGAACAGCTTCGCTATGGCTGAGAGCAACGTAATGGGGCGGTAGTTCTCCGGGAGACGGCGGTCTTTCCCCGGTTTCGGGAGCGCGATTACCTTCCAATGCTTCCAGATGGTCGGGAAGCAGCCCGTGCGAAGGATGCCATTGAAGAACTTCGCCATAGAGACGATAGCTCTCCAGGGAAGCCGTGCCAACGTCTCGTTCGGAATGTCGTCGTGGCTTGGTGCCTTGCGCTTTTTCAAGCGCAGTGCAGCCTTCCTGACCTCCGATGGCGAGATAAACTCGAATCCGTCGGGGACAGGTGTCGGGCCAGCGAGGAACTCCCCTACACTGCGTTCCGCCAACCTCGTGGTGTTCACGGACTTCAGACGCAGCGGGGTTGGGCGAAAAACGCTCTTCCATATGCGATGCAAGGACCTCCGCGCGGTCCCTGGCCGAGTATAGCCGCTTTCCATCCACGTCCACCAGAGGGCAGACAGGTGGTCGGGTGCGGGTCAGCTGACGGCCGAGATGGTGGAGCGACGTGGCGGACTCTCCCGCCTGGTCTATCCGCACCAACCAGGTGTGGCCTCGGTGCTCCCTCATCTCAACCCCCAGCCGCTCGGTGACAGCGTTTAGTTCACGCTTAGTGCGGGGGCATCTGGTGCGAGCCCAGAGCTTTCTCAGCTCGCTCTTCTTTCGCTTCATAAGCTGTAGGCGAACTGGGAGTGGGTCACGCTGGTGATTTTTGTGAGTCCGGGGGACGGAGGACTCCTCCAGCGCGCCCCGGATATGGTCCGAGAGCGCGCGGGCGGCGCCCTCCACCCCCTCAGGATCCACAATGCGTTTTGGTAAATTTACCTCTTGGGTTAACCTGTTGAATTTCTCCCAGTTCGTCCTAAGCAGCGGCCTGGGAAGCGTGCACTCAGCCCCCACACCTAGCACGACCAAGATAGGAAGGTTTCGTGTAGTACCGTAATACGGGTTTGTGTTACACCGTGAAACCAAACGCCCATGTCATCGTGCTGTATTTGTAAGACGCTTACTTTGAATTTATTTGTTTTACCTGTTTTTATTTTTATTATGGATAAACGTAACATCAATAATGAAAGTTCAGAGACGGCAAAGCCTAAGCCTGAAAGAAATGTTAATTTTACTACAGAAGAAACTGACCTACTAGTAACGCTGGCGGAATCGAAAAAAAAAAATTGAAATAAAAAAAGTAACGCTACCACTTGGCAAGAGAAAGAAAGAGCATGGAAGGTCATTGAAAAGGAGTTTAACAGTGCATCTGGAACAGTATTTCGGGATCACTAACACCTCAAGCAAAAGTATGAGGCAATTAAAAGAGATACCAGAAAGAAAAGTGCTATGCTTCAAGCTGAACGCTATAAAACTGGCGGTGGTACTAAGCCAAGGTACAACTCCAGTGTTAACCCCTGCCGAGCAAAATTGAAGGAAATGATTCTTCTCTCTGTTAAGGGGAATGAAAGTTATTTTGATTCTGATTTTGTTCTGCCAAGTAGGTGTTATATATATATATATATGTATATGTATTTATTGATAATCTTGAAATATTAATTAATTAATGACAATGAATCTTATAATTCAGGTACTTCAACATCGGATCCAGTAAACTGGTTGCCTACTGAAGAACAAAATATTCAATTAGCTACTGAGCAAACCGTTACAGATGGTATGAGAAATTGAAATATATGTATGTATAATGTACTTGCTCACATTTTTTTTTTCAGTTCAGTTCAGTTTATTCAAAAAAGTGCAATATTCACTTTGAAAATTGAAAAAAAACCCTAATGTGTAAAATTTGATTTTATTATTATTATTATGTGGTTGCTGCCACTTTAATACATAATAATTAACCATTACATGATGAATATTTTCAACAATTTTTTAATTACAACTAATCTTTTCACTTTTCATCTTACATAAAATACTGAATTATTAGAAAAGTATTCATTTTTCATTAAATTGGTCATTGGTTACAAATGACTTGCCCTACATGGGGGATGAAGTGTGTGTACTATTTAATGGATTGCCAACATATCTCCAGTCACTCGGTAAATTAAATATATTTGAAAATTTTAGTTAGTTAAAGAAAGGTGAAGATAATCAGTAATGACCAAGTTGATTATTGTCTTATATTATAATTATGCTTAATACAAGTGTGTATTCATTTCTGGTGAATCGATTCTGCAAGGCAAGTGGAAAATCCTTGGAAGGAGTGAAATCCAACAGTCTTAAAAACTAAAAAGCACCCTGTTTTGAGTAAGGTGTCTTATAAAGTCATTTATATGTGATAATATCATGTTTATTGTATAATAGTTATATAATAAGTGTTGTTTGATGGCTGTAGTTAATGTGAATTACATCAAAAAGGTGTAATATACGATTTTTACATCGCCCGTTTCAAGAAACCGTTATTTCGGTTTTAGAAGACATTACCACAGATTGTTTTATTCGTTCATCCTTTTGACACGTTTGGTACTAAAAAATTAAATAATTAATTAATTATTTCCAAATTTAACTTTATTTGCAACGCTAATCGCGTGACGTCTCGTGATTCAAGGTTAATGATATCACGTGACCTATTTTCGGATTTAAACTTATTAATTTAAATATTAATACATTTTGATAGTGGTGTTTTTGAAAATAAAATAATTTATTATAATTTAATTATTTATTTAGTTTACAAAATGTATGGAGAAATTCATAGACATTGCCATGTTAAAAAAAAACTTTTACTCTGCGGTATTATTGCATCATCACGGACTTATCTGTGGTGCAAGCGTCCTTCGTTCTTTTTCTCTTTGGCTTGCGTGGAAGCAAGATGCGTCTAGGCAGTTAATTTTATTAATTGGGGATTTTGCCCTATATTTTGGTTATATTAAATAGCAATGCAATAGCATTGACTATCAACGTCCTTGCCGTAAAGAGGAGACGTTATTTTTTTCTAAAAATGGAAATTTAAATTGGTGTGTCGGCGTCATGTGGCACAAGACCACGTCGGTTACAAAATAAACTAATTGGAAAGCGCATTATGCGGTAAGATTCATTTTCATAATTTTGTTGTTACTTATTGTAATTACGTAAAGCAGACATTTGCAATACGTAGATATGAGAATAACTTAAGTGTTCGTTGTTCCAGCTTTTAATTTTTCCTTTTCCGTTTTTCCATATTTTCCAATTCTCAAGCATTAGTTTTTTCTAATGTCCATTATGTTCCACTTCGATGGAAGTCCCTTAGTTCCTTATTATGTCGCTTTATTATGTCCTTATTATGTTATTATGTCGCTTTCCGCGACTAAGATTTTCTTGACATTTAATGTCATAATTTATTTCTGGCGGAACCTTACTTAGTTCCTACCCTTTCTTCTTTTGCTTGGAGCCGGACTACGAACTCGGGATGACAAGACCCTTACCTGGGAAAGTACCACAGTGATGAAGCAGCCTTGCGGTCCACTGATAGGAGGGGTATCACATTAAGAGGACGTGTCTTATTTTGACCTAAGTACTTTATCTATGAATTTCCTACTATACAACATATACAACGTTGCAGCATATACTAATTATACAGTAATGTAATGAACCATACTACCTTTTTTATTTCGATTATCCTTTTTTGTATTTAAGGTAGCAATTCTCCTCATTTGTATGAAAGGAATAAAAGTCTGTGGATTACTTGTTCATAATTTTATTTCAATCCTCTATAAAATATCAATTATTACATTTTCTTGTAACACTGAGTACGGTATCACCCCAATTGCGATTAATAGTTCAATGTTTTATCCGGCTTAGTTATCCGTTACATGTAGTAGGTGGATGGTCTCCTTGTCGCCCGTTTACCTAGTTTGTTTCTTTTTTTATTTTATTTAGGAGATCATCAGCTCAATAACATCTGAGTACAGTTCGCTTACCAACGGGGATCATTTCTTTTCGTGGGTTTGTGTTGTAATATACTGTTTTTTTTATATTTTAATTTTGTAAGCAAACACAACACCCCAACCATTTATTTATTCATTTCTTGCTCACCACTTCTCACCCTTAGAACGTGAGGAGGCAGCAGTGTAGGTAAGTAGCAGTTAGGTTTTTTTGAAGTCTACATTTTTGACCTCGACATTATTTAACGCCCACAATTTAGCGCCTACAATTTGGCACGCCTGCAAAGGGAATTCAATTATAGACTGTTTAAATTGGATATTCATAGATTGTGTATAAAGCTTAGGTTTGTTTTATGTTGATTTATTTACTACAAATAATATTTTTTGTTGTTGCAGGAATTATATACGTGCGGCTGCAGTGAGGAATAGAAAGACCGAAATCTCTAAAACTATTTAATTCAAAACAGAATGTTACAATTTGAATTATTACAAATTAATTATAAAGTAGTGATCTACAGGCAATGTTAGAACTCTGAATGAATGTACCCACGTATGGGATCAGCAATATCGGATCCGGTTAGGGTACTTTCGGATGATAAGGCCCCTTTTCTAACATCCCCCTCCGCAAGTTCTGGGATTATTTGAAGACCTTTGCCGAAAATAGTGCAGACAGTAAACAAGGATCCGTAGGCTTAATTACCTTCATTTCTATTTCGTTTTCAGGATGAAATTGACTTGGAGGATTGACATTGTCCTTATCATTTTTCCTTTGGTTCCTTTTGTGACGAATGGATATATAAAGTATACTGGCAATGTCGTGTGGTACAGAACATCTATTTGAGGTGTCCTTAGGGTTACTGATTCTTGCAAGGTAATTCTTGAATTACTTGAATGTATACTCCCCAGAAATATTGTATTTAACTTTATGGTTTTAACAGGTATTATATGGTTCTTTCTTAATTATTGCCATATCCATGATTTTCAAAATCTTACCTCTAATTTGATCATACTGGTTCCTGACGGTGAATGCCGGGGCTTCGACAATGCAGTTCTTTGGTACGCTAATGAGATAACTATCTTGTAGCATTCTATATTGGTCTTGAAAACAGGTTAAACAAACCTTTGTAAGGTTAGGAAAGCTCATTACATAAACATGATCATCTAGCTGTTCCATGGCCTCTGATGATAAAACGACTGAAGCAAATCGGCAGGAGTCCAAGATCTTCTGCTTCAGTATGAGATGCTGGATACAATCTGGTTGCTCGAAGTGAAAGTAGCGAATATTCTCCTCGCAAAGGTGATCGTGATTATATTTCGGACATTCAGTCTCAATGTAATAAAGAACCTTCTCATGAAATGCCACATAGATAGAAAGGGGTTAGGATTTACTATCACGATTAGGGGCTAAGGATAATTTATATAGGATGTAGTTAGTAGGATGAACAATCGGGAACTTAAATAGCAAGATTATATCATTGGCCTTATAATAATACCCTAATCTAATTATATCAAAATAGTCCCTAAAACTAAGATCTAGTATTTGGTGTTTCAGTTCGTGAATCGGAATCAGAAGTGTTAACTAAAACTGAACTAAATTCTTAACATAGGTTAGATTAGATGCAGTTTTAGTGTAAAGTATTTTATTTTTATAATCTATTGTAGTTTCCCATTTATCTAATAAGTCTGTTCCAATTAAACCGTCGAAAAGATCATGAAATTTATACACGTAAAAAGTTATGTCATTCAGATCATTAAATTCAGTAAAACTAGGTAAAGTAACTGAATAATTATTCCTAGTTTTAGCATTTACATTTACATTGCATACCTCAAACGGGTAATAATTTAATGGAAAACATTTAAAATATTTGTCTACGACAGCAGGGCTCAAAAATGACGTGATTCGCTTCCGTATCTATCAATAATTTTAAAGGCGGAGAATTAATCTCAATATAAGGGAGCTGACGTTGGTTATGAAAATTAATTTCTATGTTAATGTGTCTGATCTTTTGAATTTCCCAAAAATCCGAAACATCACGACTTTCATTAACTACTTCGGTAACATTTTCACATTTTTCTGAACCTTCAATATATTCCGGATGAGACAATTCTTGCACACAAGAGTACTGATCCTCGTAGCAATCATAATAATCGGCATAGTGTTCGTTAAAATTGGTATAATAATCATTATCATGAAATAATAGACCATCATCACAATTAATATAATTTATTTCCCTAGTCTTAAAATAATTATTCGGTGGTGGGTTACCTGATTTTCGCCAATTGTGTCCAGTAAGGTTGAAAAAGCAGGTGGTAATGCTTTGAAACAAAGTGGCTGACACCACTCATCGGACGCGGGACCGCTTGATAGTTAGGCCATGGACCCATTTGAAACGAGTTGTTTCGCGGATGGTAATTGTAGTCGTAGTTTACTAACACCCCAGTGTGGAGACTGATCTGTTTTCTGGACCCATCAAAATTCATGGCTTGTATTTTAGTGCTTAATTTACAAAAATAATTTTCCGAAAAATCGGATGTGTACAACGATGGTACGGTCATCTTAATTTTTTATGCACTGCCGATATTGTAGGAATGGATTTTGAAATTTATCAATTCTTTTTGAAAGGCATTTAGGAGCATTTTTAGTGAACCAGTTTTTTTTTCTCTTTTTTCTTCGTAGTCTTTGTCACATCGCAATTTTTTTTTTTGGTTTATATTCATGAGAATTCAAAACCCATTCATCCCATGAAACATTATCGTTTAGATTTTTTTCACTCATAGAAAAATCTATATGTTTATTTTTGTACAAATCACATTCTTCGTAAGCACATTGCTTTGATTTTGAAGAGCATGCAACCATACTCAGTAACTCATCAAGATCTGTTGTTGCTATTAATCCAATTGACTTCAATGCCGTGGCTTTCATTTGCCTCTTGCAAGCGCAAGTTTCCCGTTTCTCGGCTTTTGGTGGCAATACATAAAAGGGCCTGTACCTTTTGAATGTTGAATATGATAATTTTCCTCATTCTTCTCTGTATTTCTGATATAGTTTATGTAGAGTGCCAAGCAAATAACTTCTCCGTTTTTTTGTTTCTTTTGTGTCTTTACTTCATTTTTCCCTGCTGTCACCCTACTCACATCATCTCTTTCATAAAAAATCTAAAGTGTATCTGTATTAATGGGCTTTTATTTTTGTTTAGTGTGACGAATTTTTCCTTTAAGGCCTAAATAGGTAGCTATCTTAGTTTTCATATTGTATTTATTAATGTTATCACTTTTAGTAAAAACATCTTTCATTAATCGTTTTGCTTGAGTATTTTTACTTTTATAGCTCTCTTTTATAGTGTCCACTATTACATGATGTTCTAGCAAAATTTTTTTCACGTTCTTTAGGCCGAATATTAGGTAAATTTTGGTCAATGTATGCGCACGTTTTCGAACCGGGGGTTATTTGTTCAAGGTCTTCATCTTTTTTGACACTTGGGCTTGACTTCTGATCTTCAAAGTTACGAATCATTTGGTTTTTCTCTTCAATAAAATCTAGTAACTTTTTATTTTTTTCTATGAAACGGTTTAATTTTTGCCTCATATCTCTTAACTTCTTATATTTTTTTTACTTCCTCTTCTAGTTTCGTGTTGACATTTTTCAGTCTATAAATGATTCTTCTATTATAATTCCTCTCCGGTGTTAAAATTTGTCGATGTCCTTCTAAAGGCACTATTTCAGGCTTAGGTTCTTCCTTACTTTTCTTCTTTCTCTCCCTCCACTGATTTCGTATTATTTCTTGATCAGAGATTGGACATTGTTATTTTCTTTCGATTGTTTTTTGTTCTCTCCGCATTTGCTCTCTGCTGAGATGGAATTTTTTCTGGATTGTCTTCTTTTAGTCGTTCCCGGTAGCGTGTCTGCCTCTCGGTAGGTGTTAGTGGCATCTGTAAAATCAACATAAAATAAAAACCATGAATGCCGTTACTCTTTAGTTCTCTTTTATTTTTGTTGTAAATTAACCGTTTTTCGGATTTAAAAACCCAACAATAATTTACCTACCTACCATAAATTTATATGGGACCTCGATGAAGGCATTCCCTATGCACCCAAAAAAAAAAAGAATTTTTGAAATCGGTCTACAAAAGCTGGAGAAATCGAGTTGAGAATCTCCTCCTTTTTTTAAGACTTAGGGCCTGTTTCAGAGCTTTCCCATAAACTTCCAGATAGCCTATCTGCTAGTTGTTCTCTTTATAAAATATGTGGTTGTGAACATTTAAGGTACTCTATTTATAATCGTCTTTTTTTTCTATACCTAAGTATTGCAATGTGAACTAAGCTTTATACTTTTTACGTCTGTTACGTCACACAACTTCGTAACACACGCAACACACGTGAACAAACACTCGTGAATATCATACCCTAAAATTCCTGTAGCATCTTTAGTTAGAAAGCAAGTCAGTGATTAACTGCATTGTTTAGAAATAGTTAATGTCTTTTTCAACTATCTATGTACGAAACAAACTAATATTATTACTTACCTCGCAAAATTGCTTCTGAAAGTTACTTAAATCCAATGGCGAAAAATAAATTCACTCCGAGTACTGCCTACTGCTTGCAAACCAAGATGTCAGACAAGACAGTGACGATTCAGATTCTCATATTTCAGATACCGATTAAAAGCATGCTAAAAATGTTTGGCAAAACTTTAACTGCAAAAATATGTCCGACTATTCCAATTTATATCTTAAAACCAATGTACTACTACTAACTGACATATCTGAAAACTTCAGAAATCTACACACATCAAAAAAAGTTTGCGATCGGTTCGAAAAATTGAAACCTTTTCTTAGCATGATAAAATACAACATGATTTATTTTTCTTTTTTGTTCTCTATTTAAAAATACATAATTTGAACATGAAAGATTGTAAAATTTCAATTGTTTTTCAATATAAAAGAAGTTCAGTCGTGGTAGAGCATCATTCAGAAATGTGATACAAGTCGATTCAAGCGGTTTTTTCGATATTTTCGGAAGATATCTAGCTTGAAAAAAAATACCAAAAGGATTATCAGAAGGTTTACGAGTAAGAATTATAACTTTGAGAGAAGAAGGATATTCTACGAGAGAAATAGCACGCAGAGTCTCCGTATCCCAATCCTCTGTCGTGACCACGTTGCAGAGGTACCACGACATGGGTAATTTCGCTGACCGACCTCGCAGTGGTCGTCCTACTGTGCTGATTGCTGCCCAGAAGCGCTGTATCAAATTGTTGACTGCCCGTGACCCAACAATCAACGCTACCAAAATAAAGGCAGAGTTGCGGGCTGCAACTGGACATGAAGTTAGCACTCAGACGATTCGGAATTGCTTACACCAGGTTGGTTTACGAGCGAGGATGTCCTGGCGAGCACCTCTGAACTCACGGCAACGACAGCGACACAGATTGCAATGGGCTAGACTCCGCCAAATTGAAGAAGATGTAAATGAAAACATTTGGCATAATTGCCTCTTTGTTGACAAATCACTAGTACACATCCGGATAACCGACGTGTTCGCGTCTGGAGAAGACCTGGAGACTCGGAGAGGCAAAGAACTGCCACTGGAACTGTTCAGCAAGGTGGAAAATCGGTGTCCTTTGGGCCGGAATAATGATTGGAGCTAGAACACCTTTGATCCCATATCATGGCAACATGCCTGCAGTTATGTACAAAACAGTCGCTATTGATGGAATTGTTAGACCATTTAGAATAAACCATGGGCACTAATTTGTATTGGTCGACGATAATGCCCCCGCACATCGAGCTCAACGAATACAACATCACAAGATTAGACTGGCCCTGCCGGCTCGCCTGACTTAAATCCAATCGAGCATGCATGGGACGCTGTTAAGCGAGCTGTTTGGAACCGTCAGCCACTTCCTCTTCGTCAGCCTTCCTCAGACCGTGCCAAAGATCAGGGAAGCCGTTGTTCAAGAATGGGACAAGTTACCGCAACAAATACTGGATAACTCCTCAGCATGCCTAGAAGGATTACCGCATGTCTTCGAGCCAGAGGAGGAGTGATATTATACTAAATAAAAACCATTTCAAATAAATATAGTATATTTTTTGTATAATCCTCTTTTTCTTTCAATCAAATTTTCTTCACATTCGCATTAGATTTGAGTAAGCTAATTTTTATTACCAAAAAATTATTAAAGGGTTTTTTAGTTAATAAACATTCTATAAACACTTTTTCTTGATAAAGTTATAATTATAAAAAATATATCTTGTTTTTCCTAGTGATCGCAAACTTTTTTTGATGTGTGTATGTTTAGAAACCTATGGTTCAGATCCAACTCACTATTATACTGCTCCAGGCTTAAGTTGGGATGCAATGCTTAAAATTACTACAGTTGAACTAGAATTACTTACAGATATAGAAAAAAACAGTATTCATTATAATGGATACAAGGGGAGGGATATCTCAATGTAGCAAACGGTACGCAAAGGCTAATAACCCATATATATGCAAGATTATGATAAAACTAAAGGTACTTTATATCTTATGTACTTTGATGCTAATAATCTTTACGGGTGGGCAATGTCACAATATTTACCTTCAGGGGGGTTTGAGTGGGTTAGTATAGAAACAGATTACAATGCATCAAATAATACGGAAAATGGGTTTATTTTAGAAGTAGATTTAGAGTAACCCACAGAAATTCACGACTTACTTTCTGACTTGCCCTTATGTCCTGAAAAAATTACGATAGGAAATTCTAAAGATACTAAACTCGTCCCAAATGTGTAGAACAAAACTAAGTATATAATTCATTACAAAAATTTACAGCAATGTAACAGCAACTAGGTATGAAATTAAAAAAGATTCATAGAGTATTAATATTCAAACAGAGTTTATGGTTAAAACAATACATAGATTTGAATACAAATTTACGAATGCAAGCTAAAACAGATTTTGAAAAAGATTTTTATAAATTAATGAACAATTCTCTTGTTGGAAAAACAATGGAGAATGTAGAAAAACGTGTAAATGTAAAATTGTCGACCCACTGGGAAAATCGAGGTAAAAGTCTTGATGCTCAGGATTTTATTGCAAAACCAGAATTTCATAGTTTATCAGTATTTTCAGAAAACTTGTAGCAATTCAACTAAAAAGAACCAAAGCCCTTCATAAAAAACCCATATATTTAGGTTTTTGTATATTAGATATTTCTAAAACCTTTATGTAGGATTTTCATTATAACTACATGCTAAGTAAGTTCCCGAACAAAATTAAATTACTATACACTGATACTGACTGTTTAGTCTATGAAATTTTCACTAACAACTTTTATGAAGACATTAAGCCCGATTTACTAGAACGATTTGATACATCCGATTACCCATTAAATAACGTATATGAATATCAAAATAGAAATAAAAAAAAATTAGGAGTCTTTAAAGATGAAAATGCTGGTAAAATATTAAGAGAATTTGTAGAATTGCGATATAAAATGTATGCTTTGAAAATTGAAAATAAATTTTTGGCAAAAGCTAAAGGTGTTAATAAAAATGTCACGAAAAGTTTTAAAATGGAAGATTATAAGTCGTGTCTATTTAACCAAAATGTTGAATACCGTAGTATGTTAAGGTTTAGATCTATGAAACATAATATTTTTACACAACAAATTAATAAAAAGTGTCTTTCCCACAACGATACCAAACGATACATAGCACCTAATAATGTTGATACATTCGCCTGGGGTCACTTCAAAATATGTAACGACTCATCTGGCCGAGTAAAATAGTCGATGTACCTATTAAGGAATAAATTGTAATTTCTTTTATTGTAAGATATTGTACTTTTTTAAGCAATGTGTGTAAACATGTAAAATACTTTATTTGTAATTAGAATTGTAAGTTATATGTCAATGGTATGCAAAATATGTTATAAATTATGATTAAGGTTTTTTTAATAAATATCTTTTCAAGTTATTTTGTAAATTGAAAATATTTGAATAATGTTTTTAAAATTTGAAATATATTTTTACCTTTCCAACAAAAACTTTTAGTCTTTGCCTAATCCTTATACCAAACACACGTCAAGTCACTATAATTCATTTAACACTACTGCAATAGTCGCCGGTCCGAGTGGATGAGGGAAATCTATTTTTGTCACATAAATCACTAAATATGTACAAGAAATATGCGATACACATTTTAATAAAATAACTTGGTGCTATGATGAAATGCAACCTTTGTAAGGGGTCGTCGCTTTAAGTATGCTAGAAGCCAACAAATTACTGTTATTCATAAATGATGCATCGACGACTAAAGACGCATAAAAATCTACTGACTGCCTTCCACGCACTTAAACCGAAATATCAAAGAGCTCTTTTGAAATCGTGTAATGAAAAAGAAATAAACTGTATTTGCGAGTGTACCCATAACGTTTTCCAAGGCAAAATTGAATTGAAAGAGAAAGAAAAAAATAAATTGAGTAAATACAAATATATACTTCGGAAGTTGATGCGAAAGGGCGCCACAAATGTATTTCGGAAAAATCTTATGATACAAAAAGGTTGTGGTTTTCTACCTATTATATTAAGTACAGTTCTTAGTGGATTAATAAGTTCCCTTATTAAAAATGCAGAATGCTAAAAGAATGTTGCTCGTTGAACCAGATGTGATAGAAAAACTAAAACAACCAAGTGTGAGTGATACCCCCTTGTCTCGACTAGATACTGATATGAATAGTATTTTAAAAAGCAATATGGATAATCGTGAAAAGTGTATTTTATATTTACAAACACTCCGAAGATATCTTAACATTACCGAAGAAGACCGTCAACCTTTCCATATAGCAATTATTTTTGAGAATACGAATATATTTGATGATTTAATAATGAGTTACAAACACAAAAACTTGGATCATAAAAGTGCAGTCTCAATTGATACATCAGACAAAGAACTACCTATTAGACAAGATAATATTTCTGAGAAAAATTTGTATACGACCGCTCAAATTCTCCATATTATCCCGAAAATATATGCAAAAAATGCCATTTTGTTAATGAAATTGCTGTCTTCCAATGAAAATAAAATTAAGTGGGATACTGATGGCACGGTGTTATAGATGATAAAAAAATTGATGGAAGTAACATTTTAGATTGGTAAATGATTCATTGAGACCCTTAAAAAAAGTGATCCAATTGGGTGGGAATCTTTTGTTAAAGCTTTAAAAGATATTCGAGTAAGTTCCTTTCACATATATTGGCAATCCGAAACGATGTGAGTTTATTAGTGACATGCAATCACAATCAGATATTTCAACAACCGAGGAAGAGTTCGCTACACCAACCAGTGACACATAATACAAAAGGAAGTTGAAGAATAAACTGGAATGGGAAAAATGGGAACCTTACTAGAAATACATAACCTGTATTATGATCCATCACACCCTGCAAGTTATAGTAGTATCGACAAATTGGCAAAAGCTTGTAGTATAGAGTATGTATGTCTAACCATGTTAGTATTTAAGCAATACTGTTCATTATATTAAGACAGAATATATTTGGTCGTCAATCATATCACTTCTTTTATTTCGCCTCGATCTCTCATCCTTACATGGCGACCCTGCCAGTAAGCGATCGGGTTCGCGCTGCATTCCGATCGCCAAATAAGTAATGCAATGTGATCTTTGAGTGACGATGAGTATGCAATGATGCTCTCACTAGTTAATTTACGTGTTGCTAAGTACAGGGGACGATTGATTTGTGGTTCTTCGTGCACGTATAAATTGAATAATTCAGAATGGGAAAATCTCAATCGAAAGAAGAAATTGTGATTGCTCAAACAGCTAGCGGTGGCAACAACTCTTCGTATTTATAAGATCTGAAGTACCATACGAGCTTCAGTACTAGTATTTTGGGCGTTATATGCCTCATTTTGCTACTGGCCGTCCTGTACTTTACCTACCGGCTGTATAATAAATGTCATCGGAGATGGATACAGAGAGAGATCCAGGAAAACAATTTTCGCCGATCTAGTAGCTGGTTTCGGCGCCGGGTGATGCGTGGCGGACAAGGAGACATCAATGGAGATCAAGAAGACCGAGCAGGCGTGAGAGTGGTGTAAAACCAAAAAACAAGTGAAGTAAAGTGCGTGTAATGTAACGATAATGTAACCAGTTTATCTCTAAATAAACTTTTAAATAGACTTTATAAATAAATAAATAGCTAAAATAAATAAATAGCTAAAATAATAACTAAATAAATAGACTTTAGTTAATGCTATTTTACTTTAAAACTAATGGAAAAAAAAACTTTTAGTCGCACATATTTTATATAAATACATAAATACATGGCAAAATATTTAGAAAAATATTACGATGCTTTGTTAAAAATAAGAACATATTTAATTAAAATAGGACCACAGAGGCGTACACGTGGTAGTATTTGTTTTAAAAAATTAGAGGAAGCAAATTTAATATTGAAAGGTTTTGAAAAAGATTTAAATGAATTACGTGTAAGTGTTAAGCATTTGAATGAAAACGAGTTAATTTTAATTAACAGCTACAGTGACCCAAGTCAGGAAATTATTTGAGGAAATAGACGGCTTATGTTGTTTACCTTTAGATACTAAAATAATGGAAGTTTTTAATTTGAAACGGTCAGTTTCCTTGCTGCCTGTGATGAATGATGAAGAAACGGTAACTAAACAACTGATATCTTCTATAGAAATGTATAATTCGATGCTCGATGAAAAATCTAAGCCATTATTGATACGGTTTGTATTGAAAACCAGGTTATCAGAGGGCGCAAAATTAAAGTTAAATCAGAAATATGAAACTGTAGAACTCCTTGTTGATGATATGAAAAAGTTTCTGCTAACTAAAAAGTCTTTCACAGCATTACAAAAACAATTGTTGCGGTGCACATATAATCATCGGGACATCGAGGACTATGGTAAGGAAATTGAAAAACTTTTTGTCGATTTAACTATATCCCAAGCAGAAGAAGATCTACAAAAATATGACTTTCTTAAACGCCTTAACGAAAAAACAGCTATTAAAAGGTTTGCCTCTGGGTTACGAAATAGTAACTTGAGCACCATTATTTCGTCCAGAAATTATGAAAAGTTGAATGACGCCATACGAGGCGCACAGGATGAACAAATATCTTTGTTTCCAGAAAATAGTGTAATAAGTATGACAAATAGAAATTCAGCTCGTTGACGATGTTTTCAGAACCGAGGTAGCTTCAGCAATTACCAGTTTCATCGTGGCCGACAAAGTCAGCGTGGTTATGGTCACCCTACTCGCACTCAGCCACGTGGCGTCTACCAGAACTCCACGATGATTCGAGGTATTAGAGGCGCTCGAGGTCAGTACAATACTAATTATCGTTTTAACCGCGGTAGAAACATCTTTTATTACCGAGATTCAACAATAAATGCTACGAACTCGGAGTCGAACCCACGTACGGAAGTTAGTACGGCCCAAAAAACCATTGAAACCCTGCCTACTCAGTTTTTTCGTGAATAACAGCATTAAAAATTCCTTATGTTACTACGATTATTATAATACGATAAACTTATCGGTTGGTAACAGTGCACGTAATTGGTTAGTTGACACGGGCGCATCGCTTAGCGCGGTGAAGTACCTTACAACAACATCACATACCATTCCAAATAGGGCATTGTTAAAATCAACGGAGTGTGTGGTGAACTTTGTTCGATTGGTTTTGTTGATTTAAGATTGAGTGTTATGAATGAATATTTTATACATAGATTTCATGTTTTTAAAGACTTATGCTGTTCGAGTGATGGAATTTTGGGATTAGATTTTTTTAAAAAATACAAAGGAAAATTAAACTTAGAACTAGATACGTTAACATTAACAAAGAATAACAAAGAACTCTGTTTAGATTTACAACCTAGTAGATCAAGAAAAAAGTATATTAGTTTATCACCTAGGTGTGAATCAGTACACTTTTTGCCAACGTATTTAAATGAGGACTGTGTGGTATTACCGGCTGAATTATGCGAGGGTGTGTCTTTAGCGAGTTGTATTGTAAGGCTTGTGAATGGTAAAATACCAATTCGGATATTAAATACACGTGAAGAGGAAATTAGTTTGAGCTTCTTTAGCCAAGAAGTAGAAAAATTATCGGATTACAGTATGCTTTGTTTTGATAAGCCAGCAGTTAATGCTGATAGAGTCAAAAAATTATTTAACGAATTAAAATTAGATTATTTATATAGGGAGGAACAGTTGGAAATTGAGAAAATTTGTGCAAAATTTTCCGATATATTTTATTTAAAGGGAGACAAGCACATGTAACATTTTTGAACAGTCAATTATTTTTAAACTCAATACGGTACCTGTGTATAAGAAGCAGTACCGGTTACCTAAATCTCAAAAAGGGGAAATACAAAAACAAATTAAAAAAATGTTGGAAGACGATATTATTGAAGAAACCATGAGTGAATGGTCAAGTCCGATTTTATTGGTACCGAAAAAGTGTGATACAAATTAAAAAAAATTTAGACTCGTAGTTGATTATCGTAAATTGAACAAAAACATTTCAGACGATCGATTTCCTCTTCCGAATATAGTTGATATTCTAGATTCACTTTCAGGAGCTGTGTATTTCAGTCACCTTGACCTTCAAACGTGCTATTTTCAATTCAATTTAGAACCAAGTAGCCAACCAACCAATATCAAATTATTTATAATTAGAACCAAGCAATATCAAATGAAACGTATGCCCATGGGACTCAAAACAAGTCCTAGTGCATTTTCAAGGGCAATGACAATCGCATTATCGGGCTTAAACTATGATAAGTGTCTCATATACATGGACGATTTAATATGTATAGGTAGAGGATTAAGTAGTCATAATAAAAACCTTATTGACATTTTTACAAGGCTGCGGCAAGTTAATCTTAAACTTAATCCCAATAAATGTCAATTTTTGAAAAAAGATTTATTGTATCTGGGACATATTGTTAGTGCAGAAGGATTAAAACCTGATTCCGAAAAAACAAGGGTTATAAATAGTTATCCAACTCCAAAATGTAGCGATTACGTAAGACGCTTCGTTGCTTTTTCCAATTATTATCGCCGTTTTATTCATAAATTTGCTGAAATTGTAATACCATTGAATAAATTATTGAAAAAAAATACTGACTTTATATGGACGGACGACTGTGAAAATTCGTTTCAATTATTAAAACGTTGCCTAGCTTCCCCACCCATACTACAATATCCAGATTTTTCGAATGATAATGAATTCCAATTATACACAGACGCATCAGGTATAGCGATAGGTTCTATGTTGTGTAATAAAAATGGTCGTCCTGTGGCTTACGCAAGTCGCAGTTTGAACAGAGCTGAGTTAAATTATCCCACCATAGAAAAGGAAATGCTAGCAATAGTTTGGTCTGTTAAATATTTTCGACCATATTTATTTGGAAAACGCTTTAAAATTTATTCCGATCACCGCCCATTAGTTTACTTATTTAATATGAACAATCCTTCTAGTAGGCTTACTAAGTTTCGTTTAATTCTAGAGGAATATGATTTTGTGATTGAAATATAAAAGGAACTAACAATGTTGCTGCAGATGCATTATCCAGAATTACAGTCACAGCAACAGAATTAAAAGAGATGAATGAGCGTTTATTGAGTGTGATGACCAGAAAACAAAAGGAAAAGATGAAGAATGAGGAGGAGATTCAAATGAAAGTGTCGGGTACTAACAAGTCCACTAACAGTTGGCCTGATCAACCAAAAGTTGTGGAAATGCTTAGGAAACCGATAAATTCGGTTGAGTTATTAGTTGTTTCTCGAAAGAAAATGAGTAGCATGAAAGGTACTAAATGTTTAGATAAGTTTATACTAAACGAAAAAGAAAGTATATTATATACTTGCCCAGATTTACGATCATATACAGCGCGAGACGCCTATGTGAGTGAACTGGAGCAATATTGTAATAAAATAAATATTAAAGAAATATATATAATAAAGCTTGCAAGTAATAACTAATTTATTAATACGTTATCGAAAGAGATAAATAAAAGAAAAACGTGGTCCGGACCTCAAATTAATATTTTAAAAGGAAGACAAAGAATAATGAGTAATGATGATAAAAAGGTGATTATGAATGACTACCATATTTTACCAACTAGTGGACATGCTGGGATAAGACTAATGGTAAATAACATCAAGAAGTCTTACTTCTGGCCTGGTATGGAACGTGATGTGACAAATTTTGTTAATAAATGTAGAAAATGCCAAATGCAAAAGCATTCTTTACCTATTAAAGAGCCTATGGTCGTGACGTCGACTGCTATGGGTGCATTTGACAAAATATATTTAGATATAATGGGGCCCCTAGAGGACTATTATGGTAAGGTTTATATTTTAACTATTCAATGTGAACTTACTAAGTTCGTCGAAGCTTATTCGCTTGAACGTAAGGACGCAATTTCTGTGGCAAAATCGTTCGTTGAAAACTTTATACTTAGATATAGAGTGCCACGTGAAATCGTGACAGATAAAGGGTCTGAGTTCATAGCATCAACAATGAAGGAAATTTGTAAATTACTGCACGTAAATCAATTATTCTCTACAGCTTATCACCACGAATCGATAGGTGCTTTAGAAAATACACATAAAAATTTCGCCTCGATCTCTCATCCTTACAAGCTATGAAAGGAAAAATGAACAAAGAGGTAAAGAATGGTAACAAGCACAAGAAATTTACACTGTACACAAACCAGTACAGAGAAAATTTTCTAGAAATAAATATATATTATCAAATCTCAATGAATTAAAATTACATATTATGTGTTATTGATGTATTCAACAAATATGCCTATGTTAGACCTATGAAAAGTAAAATTCATCAAGTGTTAAGGATTGTTTTGAAAGTAGATTTCTTGAATCCAAGGTAACCCCAACCCACATACAATCTGACAAAGGCACGGAATTTATATCAAAGGAAGTACAAAAATACATTAAATTTAAAAATATTAATTATTATACGACAAATAATCCAGATATTAAAGCAAATATTGTTGAAAGATTTCAAAGAACACTTAAGATGAAAATGTGGCATTACTACTCACAAAAATACATACAAATATATAGATGTTCTACAAGATTTAGTTTATTCTTATAACCACAGTTTTCACTCAAGTATTAAAATTCAAATAATATTATGACAGTATGGAGAAATTTGTATGACACTAAAAATAATAGGCTTTCAGCAAGTATCATATTACCGAAGTTGCATGTTGGGGATTACGTTAGGATTACTAAAAGCAAACATATTTTTCAAAAAGGATACAAATCTAACTGGAGTGATGAAATATTTATAGTATCTTCCATAATTGATAGAAACCCTTGGCCTTTGTATACCCTTAAAGATTTAAAAGGCGAAAACATAGAAGGTACGTTTTATAAAAAAGAATTACAGAAAGTAACATTAAATTTTCATCTAACATTAAATTTTCTTGCTCTATCATCTATTACCTGTTTCAATATTTTGTCATGCTCTTGGTCATTTGTCTCTGCTATTATAATGTCATCAAAATATATTTCTACCCCTACTATGTCATCAAAGATTTCATAATTAATTTTTTGCATGACTTCTGGTGCTGAAGATATACCGAACGGCATTCTTTTGAACCTATATCTGTCATAAGGTGTACCAAAAGTACACAGCTTTTCCTCATCATCTAACAAAACTTGGAAAAAGCCATCTTTAAAATCTAAAACTGTAAAAACATTTTTTCCCGCTAAATTATTGTATATGTCCTCTGGTGACGGTATAAGATAAATTTCTCTTTCTATATAATAATATCTTACTTGTTTTTCTACTAATACTAAACTATTGCACCAAGCTGTAGGACTATTAATTTTCTCTATGATATCTGCATTCTCAATCTTTTCAATGTTTCTAATAATCTGTTTTTTATACTTAGCGGTACCCTTCTTATAGGTTTTATAACTGGAACTGCATCTTTTCTTATTTAATTTTATATTTACCTATACTACCTGTAAACAAATCCTCATTATCTTTTACAAGTTTTTCTTTTTCTTGATGAGTATAGATACTTGTTTGCAATTTAATTTCCCCAATCCTCTCTACTAAGTTTAATTTTATACAGTCTTTTAACCCTATTACAAGTTGCACAGGAAGATTTATCACATTAAATTTAGTAAGATGTTTCTACCCTTTATCAATATATTCTAACTCTATACATCCTAACGGTTTAACTTTTTCCCCATTGTACACTATTAATATTGTTTTTGTTTCCTTTAACTGTAAGCCTTTAGCTTTATTTATCTTGTTAAAATCTGTTAAAGTTAAGAAATACCGTTTATATAAAAAACTTTGAGTCCACCGGACTTTTTCTACAGAATTTATACAAGCCAACGTATCTACTATATTAAAATGTTCTTAATCAATATTTTCTTTGTTGACATCTTCGCTTAAGTTATGAACTTTCTTAAATGTATTTCTATTATGTTTTTTATATGTACATTGAACTGAAAAGTGATTATATTTAACAGACAACACATTTTTTACCATATGCAGGACAATCAAACCTCTTATGGAATCTTCCACACTATAAGCAAGAGTGTTGTTTTGAGTCCTTATCTTTCTTTTCTTTATTTAACTTTCCCGATCTGTTACTTTTAATACAAACTTCTGTTGCTTTCAATTTTTCCACTTGATTTTTTCCTGCTTCCGCTGCTCTGCATATTTTACTTGCTTCTTCCAATGTAATATCTGTTTCCCTTAGTAATCTTTCTTGAAGACCTTGTTCCTTCACCACAATCACTACCATATCTTGTACCATTCTATCTTCTTCTATGAAGTTACATAGTTTTGCTTGATTTTTTAAACTGGTCAAAAAATCAATCAAATCTGCAATAATTTTGCCTCATATTGAAAAACTTATAGCTGTTTAAAATAATATTTTGTCTCGGCAGCGCATATTTTTCAAATTTCTCAATGACCTCATCATAAGTTTTGGTAACTTTTTTGTCAAACGTATTATACATATCCAATGCCTCCGGGCCTGCAATATTGAATAGCAATGCGATTTTTCGAGAATCGGATGCCGACGTGAGATTTGACGCCTCCAAAAATATTTCGAATTTTTGCGTAAATTTGTACCAATTTGATTCGGCGTTCTCATTTAATATTAACTTTTCTGGGCACTTGAGTCCCTCCATTTTGCTTAAAGCGCCACGTCACGTGTGTTACAACCGCATAAGATGGAAAATTTTCTTTCCACCACTTTCACCACTTTCAGGAATTTTTAAACATGCCACAAAGGTTTATACACGTTTTAGGGTTCGTATTTTATTAACAAGAAGAAAAACATAGACATCAAACAAAACGGAAACAAAATTGTTCCGCTATACAGACTAAAAATAAGTATATTAGGCACAGAGTAAGGCAGCGCTACATCTTTTTTTTCTAATACTTTACATCTGACACCATGTTCTATATGTGTTAATGTGAGATTTAAATAATAAATCTTGTATATCATTAATCACGTTTATTCTTATTACCATGGCCTGTTTCTTCTATCTGATCATCTGTCATTGTAAAGACTACAGATTATATTAGTCTATGTTACATATAGTACAATGACTGCTCGCGCGCCGCCTTCCGAGCAATATTTGTACGTCCAGCCAACAGCGGAGCGTCGCGACGCGAAGACCACACAAGATGGAAGCGGGACAGAATTATCATACATCGCGCTCAAATTTAATTGGTGTAATATTAACCCTTTTTTATTGGTATTATAAATAATAATTAATCCTATTGGCCGAAGCTATATGTAATCGGGAGTATAAATATAAGAGAAGGTGCTAATAAATCAACCAGGGGCGCCGCATCTTGAAGAAGCAACACGGCTCCAAATTCAAGTCTACCCACCGTTCAACTTTCTCAATTATAATTGAGGAATTTAGCCAAGTCCAAGCTCTAAGTGTGCTCTTCTACACCTAAGAAACCGCGCCGCACCCGTAAGGGTCGCGACGCTGAGGAAGCCTTATCAAGATGTCCCAACAGAAGCCCAAAGACGCACCGGAGTTTACCGTCTCTTCGTTAAAGCAGCTGCAAAGGCGTACCCAATCTACAGGGGACAACCCACTGCGCTCATTAACAAGAAACGGCACCACTACGCGTCAACAAGGACAGGACGAGGAAACGCCCGCGCCGGCTAAAGGAGAACTGGAAGGAACACCGCTCGCCGAGCCGGAGCGGAATCCAACACTCCAACCAGAACCGACAACGGCCAATACCTCGAGGCAGTACCTCATAGAACACCCATCCAAGATGACCTCGTATAAAAATATTTTCAAGACGTCACTAGCTAAGGAATACTCAGCAGCATCGATAGCAACCCGAAGACCAAGAAGCCCTAAAGAGGAGATAGAATCGGAAACAAAACGATCCTCTTCACTCCCACCAACACCTCAACCGCAGACGGACCCACGCTGGAAGAAGCATACCCATTTACAACTACCCTCCTCCAATTTGGAATTCCAAAGAAATATTAAGTTTTTTGAGGGTAGTCAACAAAAAGATTTTCTACCGGTACCTCCGTCGGACACAATATCGGCAGGCAACACTCCGGACCCCGCATCCTCTTACAACAACAACAACATCACGCCTATCTCATACGCCGCAACAGTGAGCATGTCAAGCACCCCGTCTACGAGAGGAGCTACGTCCACCAACTGCGCCGTGAAGACAAGCACACCGAACGTCACAACACAAAATGTTGCGCCCCCAAGCACTCCTAAAGTAGCATCGAACATATACATATACGCAGATACCCGCCGTTAGTAGTAGAAAGATTTTCTAACTGGGCGAGTCACTTAAGAGCCTTGAAAGGCAAATTAGGAAGAGACCTGAACGGACGCCCCTTTCGATAGGGAGTGCGATTTACTCCTAAAGACGAAAGAGTGTAGAATTACACAATCCTATCTAACTGAGCTCCCTTAAAGAGGAGGAAGCCGGCGGCTCAAACTCCTCAACCGTACGTGGCTGAATGTTAGGATGGGTGGTAGGAACGAGTAGGTGAGGGATAGGCGCTTTAAACGCGATGCCCCGCACGCGTGCCATCCTCCTCAGGAACGCACACCGCTGGTCATTAGCCGAGTGCGTTCCCGAGCAGATGACACATCTCGGGAGAGCATCTTTGGGATTGAGGCAATCACGGGTGGCGTGTCCCTCCGCGCACCTTACGCACTTGACCGGCCTGAAGCTATCGGCCGACGCATGGCCGAATCCCTGGCACCGGTGGCACTGGACCAGCCTGGCGCGGGACGACCATGCCGACACAACCACTCCAGGCATGAAGAGGAGCTCAGTAAGTCTGTACAACCGAGCGACCTCCTCTGGTGGCATGTGCTCCACTTGCACGAAGAAGACAACCCCCGTGCGCCCCCTACGGGGTGAGATAGACCTCACGAACGTGGCGGGAAATCCTTTGGCCTTGATGGCTTCTAGGATGGCCGTCGGGTCGGTGTCCCCGGGAAGTCCTCGCACCGCCACCTTGGTCGGTTGCTCTTCCCTCGCGGTATAGCACCACCACGACAGCCCTGGTTCCCTTTCCGACAGTTCGGTGACAATTCTGAACTCCTCCGTTGAGCTGGGAAGGAATCGGATTCCATTCCCATATGGGCGGGCGCTAGGCGCGCGTCCCAATCGCTCGCTGAGGGCAGAGAAGTGGGCGGTCCAGTTGGGAAGTCGCTCCGCTACTATCGGTGGATAGCCGGAGCCGGTAACGGCCCGAGTCCCAATAGGCTGGGCAGCCGTGCTCACGTCCCTTCCCAAAAAAAGATGTCATAAAAATATGATGAGAAAGGAAATACGTGTTGAATTTGCGAGGAGACTGCGAGCCAGGATTTCGGGGCGAGACCAGCCGAGACAATGCCCTCCTTCCTCCGATGGTGCCGAGGATTTCGAGAAGATTTGAAGGACGGATCGAGTTATTTTTTCGGTTTAGTGAGTATAGTGCGTAGTAATTTAAGGTAATTTTTCAGTGTTTGCGTAGTGATTTGCGCCACTAAATTTTTTTAGTGTTTTCTTTAGCTTTTAAAATGGACATATACTTATTACATATAAGAGAAATATATAAAAAGAAATTATACCGAATATTGTAAGATACGGCGCGGGTCCTTTTTAACACGCTTTTATTAGCTCGGGTTGTATCTATGTATGTAACGGAATATTTGAGCTTAATTTTCACTGGTTTCTAAAAGTCTGATCAACTTGAAACTTTGCACATATATCAAGGGCCGATGACAATGCAATAATTTGATAACAGTTTCCCTTTATCCTTATTAGGACGGCCAGGATTCATAAATTCTTTTTTAGATCCTCTGTAGGAGAGTGAGAAAAATAGAGCTAGCGCGCGATCTGCGCATGCCTGCACTTCCAGTCAGAGTTACTCTTACTGATTTCTGGAGTCTACGACTTACTCTTTCGAACTTGCTCGGGGACGCGGTATTGTTCAACGGGGACCAAAATGTATTTAGGATAGTTGCATTCTAACCTTGTTTATTCCTTACACATGCGTGGGTACTAATAAGTCTCATAAACGCAAGTTACTCTATTTAATATTCATATAAGATGTTATATAATAACCGTGATTTATAAAAGCTTTTTATTAATTACAATAAAATAATCAGAACATAAATTTTGAAATTATTTTACAGAACAAAATTCGACAAGTAAATAAGATATTTATCGTGATCAAAATCTTTTAATTAATAATTTTATTGATAAAAGTACAATCAACGAAAATGAAATAAAATAAATAATAGTTTAAAAAAACTAAAAAAACACGCTTTTATTGCTAATTTAACTAAAAACTGGAAAATAAATAATAGTTTAAAAAAACTAAAAAAACACGCTTTTATTGCTAATTGAACTAAAAAGTAGAAAATAATTTTTAATTACAAAGAGTCTCTATTATAGTAGTAGAAGGTCGGACAATCAATCATAATTAATTACCTCAAATAAACATTATAATAAAATTTAAGTTATTAACAAAATAATTCAAATCAAAGTAAACGGACGTGGATACCCTGGCTGGCGTGGACGAACTCGTTACCGACACGTAAATTTTTCTCAAGGATCTCACAGCGTTCCAACTCTCAAATTCAAAATAACCCGTCAAGTTCGCAGGATAATGTAGCTACAGCAAATATACAACGTGAACCTGAGATGAATTTTTTTCGAGATTAAAGTATTAACATGTGACAAAGAGCTTAATTATATATATTTTTTTATTTTCGGAACAAAATGTAGTTTCTTAATAGATACAAGTGCATCTATTAGTATAATAAGTAGTGAAATTATTCCTAACAATATTCCAATATATAAAGACGACAAAATAATTAAAGGTATAAGTGGAAAAGTACATGCTAATTATTACATTTATTTGACTTTATTAGCAGAGCATGGGCAAATATTTCATCATAAATTTTACTTATTCGACAACATGCCTTGTGACGCCAACGGGATAATCGGATTAGATTTCTTGAGAATGAACCGTGCTGACATAGATTTATCGAGAAAAGTTATGACATTATATCCTGGGAATCAAGCAAAATGTGATATGCAAATTAAAACTTTCGGTCCAGATCACAATAACTTTTTAACCATACCTCCGAGGTGCGAGTCAATGCATTTTTTGAATTTAAAGCAAACTTTATAGGGGGACTACGTTATATTTTCAAAACAATTAGCCGATAATGTATTTTTAGCCAGTTCTATTGTTTCAATGAATAGTAGAAAAGTCCCAATTCTAATTTTTAATTGTAGTACAGAAACAATTAATTTGCCTTCCTTTGAACCAGAGTTAGAGTCAATGAGTAATTATGAGATATGCGCATTTGATAAAAGTGGTTTACAATTACAGAGAACTAAGAAATTATTGCAGTTATTAAAATTAGATCATTTAACTTCAGAAGAAAAAACTTCAATCCGGCGACTTTACTTTAAACTTACTTTAGAGGCTTCCTACACGGCGTGCGGCCCACAGGCGGACACCGGCTTACGTGAGGGTATGCGGGACTCGAGGAAGCCCTCCTTATCCGGGCGTTATACTCGAGGGGGATAACGGCACCCTGGTGTTGTTAACCCCGCTGTTGAGCAGGGTGGTAGGACTAAAGATGCGCAACCTTCATCAGCTAGCAGTCACCCCCCCAAGATGGGCGGGGGGGACTGGCCCTAGGAGCTCCCTCAGGGGCGGGCGACCGTCAGGCGGTCTGCTATGCAGGGGCGCGAACCCTCGAAGATGTGGGTGCGGTCCGTTGTCTGCTCTGTCGAACATTCGACGAACACAACGGACCACAAACTCCTCAATAGTAGGGACCTTGAGGTCGCGCGCCACTACGTCATTACGGACGTAGAGGCCCGCTCTAACGACCGTGCGCAGGGCCAGGTTCTGCTGCGCTTGTACGCGCGCGCGCTGCGACCTAGAAACCAACGCGTACCAGGCTGGCGACGCGTAGGTGAGGCGTGATCGTACATAGGTCTTGTAAATACCTGTTTTGGTTCTCAACGGTAATCGGGATGACAACACCGGTCGGAGCATCGCTCGCGCCGCGCGCGCCTGCCGAACGGTATGCTCGACGTGCGCGCAACAGGACAACGAGCGATCGATGTGACATCCCAAATACTTAACGGTACTACACCACGTTATGTCGCGATCGCGCAGCCTAAGCGGCGTCGGCCTGACACGCTTCCGGTTGAACATAAAGGCGGTTGTCTTACCGACGTTGACCGCAACACGCCACTTGTCCAACCATGTAAGCAGCAGGTTTAGCACGCGCTGCATAGGCGCGGCTGCGTACTTACGGCTGCGGTCCGAAGTGAAATACGCGCTGTCGTCCGCAAATAGCGCAAGAACAATGTTCTTCCCACCCATACGGACCTCGCCCCCGATGGGTGGGATGTCATTGATGTATAACGCGTATAGTATGGGCGACAGGCAGCTGCCCTGCGGTACCCTCGTACGTATTGGGCGTGGGTCTGAGGCTGCGCGCTCGACCGATATATGGAACGTACGGCCTCCCAAAAACGAGGCTATCAGTCGCAATAGCATGGCCGGCAGGAGGGATGCCATCAACTTGTAGATGAGGCCCGCGTGCCATACACGGTCGAATGCTTTCTCGATATCGAGAAATACACCGACCGTAGTATGGCCGCGATTGGCCTCGTTAGACAAGTGATAAATCACCCGTGCTAGCTGATGCGTGGTCGAGTGACCGGCCCGGAACCCATGCTGTTCGTCCCTTAGAGTAAGTGACGACTTCATGCGAGCCAGAATCAGCCGCTCGAACAGCTTCGCTATGGCTGAGAGCAACGTAATGGGGCGGTAGTTCTCCGGGAGACGGCGGTCTTTCCCCGGTTTCGGGAGCGCGATTACCTTCCAATGCTTCCAGATGGTCGGGAAGCAGCCCGTGCGAAGGATGCCATTGAAGAGCTTCGCCATAGAGACGATAGCTCTCCAGGGAAGCCGTACCAACGCCTCGTTCGGAATGTCGTCGTGGCCTGGTGCCTTGCGCTTTTTCAAGCGCAGTGCAGCAGGTGGTCGGGAAGCATTCCGTGCGAAGAGTTACGTCATTGCGACGGTGGCTCTCCTGGGCAGTTACCTCTGACGGCGAGATGAACTCGATCGCGTCGAGGGCAGGTGTCGGACCTCCGAGGAATTCCCCTGCACAGCGTCCGCTAACCCCTAACATAATTACTCGTCGTAATATCCAAGTTCCCACAGAAGCTACTTTTATGTATTCGCTTCTCTTCCTTTTTTTATACAATCAATGTACGTGAAAATTACATTACATTTTTTTTTATCTGGAGAAAGTCTCCAGAACGGTCCTTCGAAATAACCCAGTGGCCTCTTAAACTTGCGGCCACAGGAAGTCAGCCAAGCCTCCAGCGTATGCGATCGATGACTGCTTTCCGGTTCCGTTGGTCCCAGTCGCTAAAACAAGTGCCAAGACAACTCTGCCGAGTGCAGAAGAGCTAGGCAAATAAATAGCAGCGCAAGCAATTTATGACCTTGGTTCTCAGATATTTGAGAACCTCGTGATCATAGAGAAGGCGACAGATAAGCCCAAAAACATAAAGGGCAGTCTGGTTCGTGCCATGCGACTGGCAGTCCGCCATATTCAAGCCGCAGCAACCGAAATGATTCAACGATCTCCCTCGAATACCATGAAGATGGAAAATCAAATGCTGCGGTCACAAGTCCCGGAGGGGTCCATTCTAGGACCACTCCTATTCATTTTATAAAGCGCGGATGTGATCGAGAATATTAAACATTGCAAGTACCACATGTACGCAGATGATCTGCAGATTAACATATCATGCAAACCCTGTGATGCTGACATAGCGGTTGCCAAGCTGAACTCTGATGTAGATTGCATTTCTTTGTGGGCTGAACGTAACGCATTGGTTCTGAATCCCAAAAAGTCCAAGTTCATGATCTTTGGCTCGCCCAATGACATCTCTAAAATTAGTGAAACTAATCCTGTCTTGTCAATTAACACCGAGCCAATCGCGAGAGTTTCGGAGACCAGGAACTTGGGCGTACTTATGGACGAGAACCTTCGGTTTGAAAAATACATTTCTGAAATTGCGCGAAACTGCTTTTACAGATTAAAGGTAATATATCGGATAAGAAACTACTTAATACCTACTTTACGTATTAACCTCTGCGAAGCGCTAGTTTTATCAAAGTTTAACTATGCCGACGCACTTATAGGTCCAAGTCTGCTAACACGCACCAAGAAAGTAATACAACGTGTGCAGAACGCCTGTGCAGGTTTTTGCTTCAATGTACCAACGCGCGCGCATGTTTCTCCATTCCTCAACAATGCGAATATGCTTAAAATGGATCTCCGCAGGCGGCTCCTCCTCGCCACGCTATTGTTTGGGATTGTTAAAAACCAAGAGCCGATGTATTTATATGTATAATAAGTTGACGAGTCCCGCAGTCCCCGTTTGAGGGCCTTCTGCATGCTGCGGTATCCTTCCAGCTGCACAGCTGCTTTCAGAACCAGTTTCAAGTACAGTGCCACGAAGATATGGAATAATCTGCCACCTCCTCTTCGCAGTCGGAAAACAATTGCAAGGGTCAGGAAATTTTAAATCGCAAGGCATGAGCAACATATTTGCATATCAAGATAAAATCAGTGCGTTTATCGCTAAAATCGAGTTATGGATCAACAAGGTCGAAAGTAATAACTTTTCTGTATTTGATAAGTTCAATCAAATTATTAATGGACAGGGTGCTGAAATTAAAGAAGAAATACAAAACAACATGATTTTACATTTAAAAAACTTAAAAATTTGATCGTTATTTTTCCGATTGTGGGGATAAAAATATTCAGAAACTGATCCGCAATCCTTTTATTGTAAAAGTTTTTGAGGTTCCTGCTGAAATTCAAGAAAAATTGATTGAAATGCAACATGACAGTAACTTAAAAGATACATTTGAATCAGGAATGAATCTTGAAGAATTTTGGAGCCAAAAGGCTATTTCTTTATCAAAACTTCGAAACATAGCTATTCGTTACCTAACCTTATTTTCATCGACATATCTATGTGAGCAGGGGTTCTCGGCGCTTTTGATTTTTAAAAACAAGCACCGAAATCGGTTGGATGCCACCGACGATATGCGTTTGGCTTTAAGTAGCACTGAACCAAGGATTCAGAAGTTAGTAAAGAGTATGCAAATCACAAAAATCGCATTAAAAACTGTAATGTGAATAATTTACCGTAATGAAAATTAAAATACTGAGGGCTTTAAATAATTTTATTCGTATTTTATTTATAGATGAATTAGAACAACTCTCCATTTATTTACTTTATATTAATTACAAACTAATTACCCAAATTGGTCGTCCATGGCAAGACAGAAATTTTGTCGAATGGTCCCTCATGATTATAAGGTTAAGAACCACTGATCTAAAGGGTTTGTGGTATTAAAAGAAAACCCTAAGAAGAAAACTGGGTAATATTGTAATATGTATGTGCCGTCATACGAACCACCACTATACCACTATACGAACGTGAAGGAACTACGGTTCTGTTCGTCGGTACAGTCTAGGGCTGTATATTGCATATGCGGAATTGCTAACGCGATACCCTATACCGTAGCTTAGTCAATAAGCTACTCGGGTGGTTATTATACCACTATACGAACGTGAAGGAACTACGGTTCTGTTCGTCGCCATACTAAAAATATCTTGGGGAAATTATCTTCATTAAAATAATCCTTGGTATCTTGGGGAACTGATTAAGTTTTAATTCCTTTTATATTAAATCTCTTAGTTTGTATATTGTGTGAATAATTCCTATGTACTAAATCTCTTAGAGTGTAAATAAAACTTTTGATTGTTAATCTGTGGCTGCTTAATCCCTGCAACATGGGGGCTCCAAACCCTGACATACCGCTTTTGGCTCCTGATCCGACATATACATATGACAGTGCACCTATCACATTTATATATTTAACATCCTCATTTACTTTACATTTTTCCAATTTCAAATTTATTTCTATATGTTTTTTTGTATAGATTTGCATTCCTGACTCAAAGTTAAAATATTCTCTTGATCATAATTATATTCCATGTTTATTTATACCAATGTAGTTTTTTATTTTTACCTAAATCTTTCATTCTAAATTTATCAGATAATTTAATTTTAATGTCATCAGTAAGCTTTTCATCTTTACAGCAAATTAATAGATCATCAACAAATAATAAAATGTATATAACGCTGTCATCTTCCCTTTTGAAATACAAACAATAATCATATTTACATCTTTGAAAATGTAGTTGAGTGAGAAATTTGTTAACACATTCATACCAAGCACGTGAACTTTCTTTTAAGCCATATAATGCTTTATGTAACATATAAACCTTTTCAGTGTCATCTTTATAGCCCATTGGCTGTTTTACATAGACTTCATATAAAACTACATCTACATCCATTTGTTGGATTTCTAAAGAATGTTGACAATGTTGTTGTTCTTTGTTATAAGATAATAACAGCTTTAAAGTGTGCATTTTAGCTACAGGGGAATAAGTATCATCAACACAATTAGTTTGCTGGAATCCTCTAACCACTAACCTAGCTTTATATTCACTTTCATTCTTCCTTTTGTAGATCCATTTTACATCAATTACCTTTTTGTTCTTGGGTGGTTTGTCAACAATTGTCCATGTTTTATTCTTTATTAGACTGTCCATCTCATGGTCCATAGACTCTTTCCATTTATTTGAATCCTTACAAGTTATCGACTCCTGAAAATTTTCTGGGGTAATAGCATCACAATTAGCCGTATTGGGGCGGCTTTAGAATACTAACCCCAATCCCACGCTGGCAGAACAGGGTGTCGTAAGAGGCGACAGAAGCCAGCCTGCTTGGTGGTAGGGCTTCGCGTATGGATTATATTATCAGTATTATTATTAAGTCATTAATATTATTACTGGTATTATTATCCTTCCGTGAAGCCTGCCTGGCTAGCTACCACCCTTCTGCTTGAGTCAGCCGCCAAACGACTCGTCGTGTTCCGGCTGGGGGCTTGAAGCCAGTAAATTATTTCTAACCTTCTTCTCATTTCCTGGCCGACAACGCATCAGTGATACCTTTGGACTTGCTGATATTATTTTTCGCCGCCATAACCACGTTGCTGTTGTAAATCTAGAGACAGATTATTTAAATTTTTAATCAAAACCACGCTCTGCTACCATGTTAATATTAATGTGCACAATACTATTTTTGATATGGGCGGGGTTGAGGAAAACTGTTTAAATATAATTTCTCACTTTTATTACTCACACTCAACGGCAGACAAGACATTTTCTTTTAGCAACAGCCGGAAGCGAGCAGAGTTTAGTGTTGGCAATATAAAATGTACATAAATTACCAACATACATAACCCAATGATATATGTATAATACCTAACATGTGTAACCCATTTAAGGTTCATAGGCACATGAAATACCGACTTATTATGAAATAAGGAGATGTTTATGGAATAATTATCTTAATAATTTGTAGCTATTCGGAACTCAACTTGTTTCATTCCCGCCTTCGTCCCACATCACATGGCGACCATGGCCAGTGCGTTCGCGTCGAGTCGAATATCAATCGACCGATCGTATGACACTACCATCCTCGGCGTCCACGTGCCGCGGTATTTAATTTGAGATAGATCGAGTGTTAATTTACAAACATTCCCTCTTAAAAATTAATCATCGGAGATCAAGATCGAGAGAGTGTTCCTCCAACTTTGGTCCATTCCTGTCTAAACAAAAGTACACAATGGTTTCACCAGTACATCTAAGCTGTATACACCAACATCTGGCGATATTTATCGAAGAGTACAGTATTTCTCTACAAGCTATAAGGATAACAGAGGAAAACCGAAGAAAAGTAATAAAAGCGTATATTGAAGACCGCACAGGACATTACTTGTTATGTCCCACAAAAACTAACACGTGTATCCAGACCTTCTTGGCTAATAGTTTGGACCTCGAATTCCCTGACACGACGAGGGCCATAGCAAAAATAGAACTAATATATCAAGGGAGACTTACATGGATCTATGAAATACTATCTTCCTGCACTGGTAATTGAAAATGGGTACCCAAGATTCAAAAGAAGAAAAAGAAAGAAAATAAGAAGTAATATTAACTCAGAGTGGACAAAATAATTACGTTCCAAATAGTATGTGCAACAAAGAATTATCAAAAAAATCATACATCTTACTCAACTCGATTGTTGTCATGTGCATTGTAAGTATAGGATATTTGGCCTACAAGAAATTACAAAGATGTCTCACGAAGAAAATTGAAAAACAAGCTGCAAATGTAGTTTTGCGCGCGCGGCGCGTTTCAATATATACACGCACGGGAGAAGAATATTAAGTGCTTCAATGAACTTATATGGAAGTGATAACTATGCATAATTTGAAAAAATATTAATTCTATATAATTTTATTCTTTTTCTTTAATGAAAATAAGTTTTTTTTTCATGTTCGATACGGTCAAATAATATCTAAATAATCTATATTATATTAATCTATGATGATTTGTGGTCAGTTTTGTTATCTGTTGTTGTATATTCCAAAAGAATGATTTAGTTCCCTTCTAAAACAATAGAAGCGTGTTTTCGTTAAATTTCATTAGAGAAACATTAAATGAATTTTGTGATAATTTGTTAGTCATAAGAAAATATTTAGTAAAAACTGGCAAAAAACGACTGTCTAGTAAAGCAGCTCAAGAAAAATACGAGCTAGCTAAGAAGTTATATGAAAATTACCAGGTTGTATGTAATTTAAATAAAAAGGAATATATCTTGTGAATCAATACAAGTAATAAATGAAGCTGTTTTTATTGAAATTGGAAATTGTATTGTATTGCATTGTATGTCCCGACGGGACTGGCTCTGTCCCGTATTCAAACCGTGCTCCGTCTTTTATTATTAAATCGATCAATCTACGCTTGACAAATACGCACGCAACGTTCGCAACTTCGCATACACATCAACTCGGGTTAAATCGTAGTGGTTACATTATCTTTGACTCGGCTCGGCTGCGCGCGAGCGACTGCAGTGTAAACTGGCTTGCCGCCCGCACCTACCACTGATTGCTTCCCCACCCGCTCGGCGCACGAATACAATGAAACTATTTTTGTTTTATGCATAATATATATCTTACGTTCTTACTGTTTCTTTCTAATAAGAGAGAAATCGTTATTGATCGGTCATTGTTTTGAGACAGCCGTTGCGTAAACACGTCAGTTATTTTATATTATTAAAAACAATTCTTGACGTTGATTAATTTATTGAAGATTTTACAAAATTAGTGATTTCAGTGACAGTGATTGGGACCAAAGGGCTAGTAATAGTGTAATACCTTCCAAGAAAGCTAAAAGACTAAGTATAATCAAAGCTGAGAAAATAGCTATTCCTGGTTATAACAATTAATGCAATAAAGATTTCTCCTGTGGTCATGGTGGTCTGAGTGATGTAAAACAGCATGTATCTACTAAATCTCACATGACTGTTATTTAAAACCTGATACGCCTGCCTCGGACACGGAAGAAAAAATAGCTGCTGGAGAACTCGCATCGGTTTGTCATACGGTAAGGCATTCCCTTAGCTATAATAGTATGGATTGTTTACACAAATTGTTACCATATATCTGTAGTGATTCAAAAATTGCTCAGCTGATTTAGCTGCGGCAGGACAACAGCAGAGTCTATTATATGCGAAATACTGGCCAAGGAATCTCTTAAAAATATTTTAAAGACCACACGTGAGAAAAATCTATACTTTTCGATCGCGACAGATGCGAGAAATAAAAAAAAAAAACAGAAAAATGTTACCAATTTGCATACGATACTTTGACTACGATACAGGGATTCAAAATCATCTTCTCGATTTCGTAGAATGCAACGACGAATCAGCAAATGAAGTAACTAAATTATTATTAGACACACTGGAGAAAAATGGATTATCTTTTAATAGAGTATCAGCATTTTCTGCTGATAATACAAATGTAAACTTCTGCAAAAACCATTCAATTTATACACTTTTGCTGTCTAAAAATGATAACATTATTAAAGCTGGTTGTTCCGTCCGTATTCTCCATAATGCTGCAAAACATAGTATCAATAGATTGGAAGTGAACATTGAAAATTTGATACTGAAAATTTTCGGTCACTTTAGTAGATCAACAAAAAGAAGAGCGGACTTGTAACTCCAATTTGAAGAGAAAAGAGATGCAGTGGGAAGAAATATTTAAACATGTTACGACAAGATTTTTATCTCTTGGTCCTGCTGTTGAATGAATCATTAAAATATGGCTAGCCTTAAAATCTCATTTCCTGGAGTTCCGCAATGAATGTCCGCATTTAATTGAGGAAATAATCACAAATGAAGAAGAAGAAAAAAAGAATTTGGCATATTTGTCGTTTCTCCATAACTTTGTTTTCGGTAGAATAATGTAGAAGATTGAATCAGGTAGTCTGTCAGTTGTCGAGATGCATACTGAAATGTATGGGATTCGCGAGATCGAGCAAAGAATAAACGACAAGATTTTTGGCAGTCAAGCGAGAGACATAAAGCGTGGATTAACTGCTGACGCAAATGAATTACTAAAAAACGATTTTCTACATTTCTATAACAATTTAACAGATTTGTCTCGATATGATTTTTCAGAAAATAACATTCTCTCCAAAGTACTCTTTTTAAACTTTAAATCTGAAATAATTTACAATAATTTTCAAGAAACTGCAGAACATTTTAAGATAGAAGAAATAAACATGGATTGCTTTTATGAAGAATTCCAAATAATCAGAAAAAGCCTGGATATTGTTAAAACAACTTTTGATTGCAAGAGTATGGGAGCCATTGAAACTTGGAAGAAAGTCATCGAAGGGTTTTCCAATACCGAAATTCCTAACATTTTCCAAGTTTTATCCTTCGTTCTTAGTATACCTAGCTCAAACTGTTTTGTGGAAAGAGTTTTTTCACAGATGGTACTTAAGTGGACTGATGTAAGAAACAAATGTACGCCTAATTTAATAAAAAGCGAGTTGATGACCGTTTTTAATTATGATTATAATTGTATTGATTTTTACAAATATGTTAAAACGAATAAAAATATGTTAAAACTGACTCGCTCCTCGGAAAAATATCACTCAATAATTGTGTTTTTATTTGTCCCGGGTAAAAAACTAAAATCCCTTATTTTGTTGCCCATTTAAGCATGTGTCCCTTATAGACTGAAAAAAAATCTGGCAACCCTAGCGACGTCTATAATTGACAAAAAACGCGCGTCACCAAAATATAAAATACAAGTGTTTCAAAATTATTACTGGTATTTTTACTCAATATTTCGAGAAACAATATACCAGCAACGTGCAAATATAAGAAATAAGTGCCCTAAAGACATCGAAACTCTGAAAAATTAAATTAAAAAACATGGAACCTAATAATAAAAAAAGAATATGTCCACACGCCAAAGTCACCTATAGTTGACCGCTAGTGATGTATATGCACGAGCCATAGAGTGTTCGAAAATTATTGAAAGTTCCAAGAAGTGTTATTTTTTTCTATTAATAATTGGTATTTAATTAAACGAAAAGGTAAGTGACATTTTTATGTACATAAAATGAAAATAGAAAATACGATGAAATCAACTTCGAAATCTCAAATCTGTCAGATTCCTAGCGAGTCACCGTTTATCAGTTCACTGCAAGTATACTGTCATCTATGGTGCACTGGGCGCCGTGGTCAAGGAGAGACGACCGGCTAATGACGTCATAAGTGGATACCAAAGAAAACAGTGCAGTGAACAATAATATTACCAAATATAAGCGATGCCTCAGAACTTCTTTGCATTTGGAAGGAATTGATGACAATGACGAGTTTTCGGAATGTGATGAAGATTTAGAGGTAAGTTTCTTAGTTTCTACTGTGGTGTAATACATATATACTTATAACCATGCTTAACCTTAATAAAGGCAGAATATTGTAAGCAACCGTGTGTTTCACTAGTAATCCGAGCGACCATCCTTACACTACTTAATTTAGATATACGACGACTAGACTAGATACGACGCCATAGCCCAGTTGGTAGTGACCCTGCCTACCGAGCGAGGGGTCCCGGGTTTGATTCCCGGCTGGGGCAGACATTTATGTGACAGATAAATATTTGTTCTCGGGTCATGGGTGTTCGTGATGTCATATCTGTGTATGTCCATACCACCCGCAACACAGGGAATCCTAGTGCGGAGGTGTGAGTGTGTAAACGTTTATTTATTTGTTTCCTTATTAGGTAAGTTTCATTATACTACGAGTGGTCCCCCTTTTCACCTCCGTGTTGTTTTTTGTTTTTATCTAAGGTGCCTACCCTACAGCCTACTGACCTCACGCATGACCAGCTTTCATGTGTAATAATATTTTACCATAACACTAGTGTAGGTACGTAGTACGTACTGTAGTACTGTACTGTACTTGTAGTGTAGGTACGTAGTACGTACCTACACTACAATATAATAATTCTGCAGCTTACGCGCGGACTTTCGGCATGTTGTAAATTCGTTCGGAATGGTACAGTGAATAGACAAAATTGACATTGTATTAAGATCTAAAATAGCATACCGACTTGGTACTAAACGGTTCCTAAGTAATATACCTCCACACAAAGTGGCGCGCGGCGGCATTCTTTTTGTAATGACTTTCGCATCTTTCGACATAGCTGTACAATAGGTACCTACCTACCTACCTATATTGAAAATGAACCTTCAATGGAAATTGGAAACGAAAAAATTAAACTTTAAGTAAATTTTTAAACATTTACGTATACATATAATTATGTACTTTTATATATTTAGTCGCAGTAGTAATTACAATTTTTAAAAACAATCATATACAAATCCATAACGATTTTGTGAGTTGTTTCCGATAATATTAATAATTTGATAAATTATGTAGCGTTTAATAATCACCGTTTAGTAATCGGTACATTTTTTAATTCTTGGCCGACGAAAGCACCAAAAGTTTCATCTGCCATATCAAGTTTTTTTTGTCATCTTGGGTTTGGGTACCGCTTTCAGACATCTCTAAATTTGTTTGTCGATATGTGTCGTGTTGTTGGGACTTCTTCGGACCAAATTTGAGAGCATTGTTTCCAGTAAGAAGCATCAATGTCAAGTCGTTCTGCTGGTGTAGGACTGTCTGCTTGAGTCAAATCGTCATTGTAGCTATAATCTTCTGTTTCAAGTACGACCTTATTATCTGTAAATGTACATTATTAAATTATTAAGTGCCTACGTTATTTACTAATTTGATAATAATACAACTCTTTATTGCATTCAAATCAAGCTAGCTAGCTATAATGAAATACGGCGATTTATACAATCTTACTGCGACATATACATATATAAATAAATAAACTACATAGACATACATCAATACTAAGACCTACCGAAACAATGCATATTACGTACATTCATACGATAGACAACTCCACTAAAAAAGCAAATGTAATAATAATAATAATATTCCACCGGTAGCTAGTGCCCTGCCCCGCTACCGGCGGCACTCTAGGTTTTTATATTTTTTATACTAATATTGTAAAAACTTAGATTTAAGATATAAAATAAATATGTACATATGTGAATAATAATAACAATATGTAACATTTTTAACTTACCTTTGAGCTGACGGTTCGATATTTTCCAAAAAGTTAGTAACGCAGACTTCGGATAAACGTAATAATAATAATTAAAAATACGACAAAAAGAAACAGTAACGACTGCTAACATTAATGATTTTACACATTGCACATGAGAAGCTGAAAAGGTACGTAAAATGTACGTTGGCGGCAACGCTGGAGCCGAGACCGTGCAATAGGGATATGCGCGATATTGTTGCCAGATGATGTTTAATTAGGACAGTACCGGATTTAAGCACAGGCAATATAGGCAGTTGCCTATGGGCCGCCACCACACCGCAAAAAAATAGATTAATCGATAAACGCTCAGAAAATACTGAGTTTTTTTTTGTTACAAATGGGAGAAAAACTTATTTATCGATACGTTTATTAATGTGAAAATCAGACGAAAAAAATTTAGTTTGCAGGTACCTCTAGTTCAATTTTGAATAAATTTTATGTTAGCCAACTTATTCAATTGCTCTCTTGACCTTAATAGAAACTTTCAACAGTTAACTACAAACGACTTAGGGCCTCCACCACATTCTCTTCCTATGGGCCGGCGAAGTCTAAATCCGGCGCTGAGGGAGGATTAAAAAAAATACGTATATCTTAGGGACACAACCACGAAAAAATCATACGCACATACGTCAAGAGCTCATTTCACTTATTTAGTTTTTATATGTGCACTGGACATTGCATTGTACCCGACTTAACTACAATGACAAGAAAACTGTAATTTGAATTTCCTGCCAGGAGTCAGAGCAAATGTTATATCTTAAAATTTTAATGCAATATTTCATCAAGCGAAAATCAAGTGATTTTATGGTTTTACAGGTAGATAGCAGCGCTCACCAACAATCGACTGGACCTTCGACATCTCAACGGAAACGTGATAGAAATCGTGAGCCAGGACCATCATTTCAATGGACTACGGAATCAGCGACACCCAAAGTTCCAGTTTTCGATGACTTTCAGTCTGGTTTAAATTTGGAGCTATCCGAAAACGTTACTGAAATTAATCTATTTCAATATTTTGTAGACAGTGCGTTTATATCGATGGTTATTGAAATGACCAATATGTTTCACAATTACTTTGTGTAAAATGTGGATTTGCGCTTTCACTCTCTGTTTAGGACGGCAGCGTTTTTCGTGATAAATTAAGCAAATTTATTAATTTTAAGATTTTATTGACGCTAGATCGCGCACACACGGTACAAAAGGTGAACAGGAAGAGAGTGTTGCCATTATAAAAAAAATTATGTCTTAAACATAAATTGGGGCGGCCCAAAGTGGCCTTAAAATGAAGACATAGTTAAAGTAAAGAACTACAGTACAGAACAGACCTATAAGACATTTAAGTAAAGTCTGTGAATTAATAAAAACTATAAACTAATACACAGCAACATTAAATTGTAGTTATAAAAAATAAACTAATGAACATATTTAATGTAACATTTTAATTGAATAAAGTTTTTTGAATATATTTTACTACTTAAATTTTAAACATTCCTTTATATCAGCAGGCAAAAATCTAATTTATTATTTTGTGGTTTATTATAAACTTATATCTTGCTTAAATATCTAATGCTATTTCATAAAATAAAAAACTTAAGTTTCAATGGGTAAAATTACAACCTTAGATATAGCTCGACAATGCACTTTTTTATCAGAGGTTTTGTACTTCAACTACTCGAACCTTATTGTCTTTACCAGGAAAAATTCTAATATTTCTACCCATTGGCCATCGCATGGGGGGAGTGTTAGGATTTTTTAACAGAACCAACATTCCTTCTTTTAGGTTAGGTAAATCCTTTTGCCATTTAGTTCTTTTGTTTAAAGATGATAGATAATCATTTGACCAAACTCCCTAAAAAAATTGTCTGATTTGTTCACAAGATCTCCAAAACCGTAACCGATTAGATGGAATGTTCGTTAGATTTGGCTGTGGTATGGAAGTTAATACAGATCCAATTATAAAATGTCCTGGAGTTAAAAATGAAAAATCAGAAATATCTTGTGACAATGGAGTAATTGGTCGCGAATTTAAAATGCTTTCTATTTCTGTAATTACAATATTAAATTGTTCATATGTAAATATTTTAAAAGATGAAATTCTTTTAAAATGATGTTTTGCAGATTCCCACAAGCCACCATGATTTGGGCTGTACTTAGGAATGAAGTGAAATTGTATACCTTTCTGCAAAGCAAAATTATTAACACAATCTTTAAAGTTATTTATATTTTGCAAGTTATAAAGTTCTTTTAATTTATTATGAGCTCCTTTAAATGTGGTGGCACTGTCACAAAACATGTCTGAAGGATTACCTCTTCGAGCAATAAATCTCTTGAGAGCAGACAAAAAGGTATCAGTGGACAAGTCTGACACTACTTCCATGTGTACCGCCTTGGTCGCGAAGCATACAAAAACGGCAACATATCCCTTGTTAATAATACTATTTCTTTTTGAAGATTGCTTAATATCAAAAGGTCCACAATAATCCAATCCTACCTTTTCAAATACACGAGAGGGACTTACACGCTCTGTAGGTAGAGAGCCCATAAGTTGTTGAGAAATGCTGGCTCTTTGCCTGCTGCAGGTGAGACATTTGTGAATAACATTTTTGACTTCTCTTATGGAATTGATTATATGATATTGTAAGTTTAAGCTACTCAGTACAACTTTTAAGTTTTCATGCATCAATCTTACATGTTCCTGCCTAATAATAAGCTTAGACATATGACAATGTTTCGGCAATATTATTGAAAACTTTTGTGAGAAATCTAGATTGGCGTTATGCAATCTGCCTCCTACTCGGAGGACTCCATCTGCATCAAAAAAGGAGTTAGTGATTTTAAATTTGATTTTAAAAGTTTATTATCTTTTATGCATTGTGAATTCGTCATAAAAATAGAAATATTGTACACCTTTGATGATGTGTGTTAACGCCGCTCTAAGTTCCAGAACAGAAAATATACCAGTGTAATTTCCAATTTTCTTACATTTTTCATAAAATCTCAAGGCTTATGCCATGACACGAGTAGTCTTGTACAAAGTAGAATACTTTTCCAAAATTGGTAAAATAGTTTTTACATTTTTTGTAATTAATTTATCAACTTCTGCACATATTGCAGATTCAATGTCAGAAGTATCAAAACTTGTATATGGTTTTTCTATTTTTAATAAATGAAAATTATAGTTACTGTTCTCCTTAAGAAAATCAGGCCCCTGCTTCCATAGCTTGTGATCAATTAGTTCCTGTGGATCACAACCGCGCGATAAAATATCAGCCGGGTTCAGCAAACTTGGAGTATACAGCCAGTTCATGCCAAAAGTAAGCTTAGTTATTTCCTTTATTCGATTAGCTATGTAAGCAGGGAGCTTTATAGGAGACAAATCAAGCCAACCCAAGACTATTTTTGAATCACAAAATAAAATGTTCTTTGTAATATTTAAAATGCTAGATACATGACTCATAAGCTTCGCCAATAGTAAGGCACCATTCAGTTCAAGCTTAGGTATAGTTAGTTTAGAATTCAAGGGAGCCACCTTTGACTTAGAGCATATCAAATGTACATAATATTTTCCTTTGATGCAAATTTTAATATAAATGCAACAGCCATAAGCATTAGAAGACGCATCACAAAAACCGATCAACTCTGTCTCCTCAGAGTCAGCTGTCTGTAAATATCGATTTATATTTATCTCAGGCATGTTTACAAGATTAGAATAAAATTCATTCCAGATCTTAGTTAATTCATTTGGTAAAGGGGAATCCCAATCCAAATTGTATTGCCATATCTGTTGCAAAAATAATTTTGCCTTGGCAGTCACAGGTCCAACAAAACCCATGGGATCAAAAAGTCTGCTTATAATGCTTAGAACGGTCCTTTTTGTAGGAGTTTGAAGCTCAGTAATTAATGCCCTACCACTCACCTTGAATACATCTGTCTGCGGGTCATAGGCAATTCCTAGAATCTTATGTATTGATTTGTCTTGATCAATTTCTTTGTAACCTTGACTTATCTTTTCTTTGGGAAGATCTTTTAAAAGATGTGGATTATTTGATGCATATTTATGTAATTGAAAACCACCCTTTTGCACGAGAGCTTGCAATTCATTTTTAATGTCAAAACTTCTTGAAATGTGTTACAACCTCCCTGGATGTCATCAATATATGAGGACTGCAACACAGCTTTACTTGCCAGTGGAAATTCTGATTGATATCTTTTGGCAAGTTCAACAAGATAAGCAGTAGCCAAAAAGACTGAACTAGTCAGGCGGTATGTTACAGTTTGTAATTGTAAACATTGAACTACATCATTGTCTTTCCATAAAATATTTTGTAGACAGCGATGTTCTGGATGTATGACTACATTTCTGTACATGTGACATATGTCACATTGTATGGTATATTTAAATGTGCGAAACAATATTAACATTTCAAATAATGTTTTCTGCAATACTGGCCCATTGCATAATATGTTATTGAGACTATAACCATTTTTTGTTTTCGCACTTCCATCAAAAACTACACGAAGCTTATTGGTTTGTTTTTCAAATCTCAATACTGCATGATGGGGCAAGAAAAATAAAGGTTGATCTACAGAATTGCATTTCTCTGTATCAATGATCTTGGCATGACCTAAGTCTAAATATTCTTGTATAAAATTTTTGTACAATGTAAAGTATGTAGGATCCTTTTTAAATCTTTTTTGTAAATTATGTAATCTTTGTAATGCAATTATATATGAATTGGATGGATCTATATCCTGTAATGCAATTTTTAATGGAAGTTTGACTTCAAAATGGCTGTCTTTGAGAGTGACAGACTCTTGGAAAACCTTTTGGCTATACTCGTACTCAGGCAAGATTTCATTATACAATTCTGGAACCTTTTCTGTTTCCTAAAATTGTTTTACTTGATTATCAAGATCTATATCTGACCTAAGTCCTGTATGCATAGCTAAGGATGTATTAACAATGGAATTGTTGTGACTAAACACTGACACAATGTATCCTAGGCGGGTGTTGATCAGGACTGGATGCCTTGGGTCTCCCTCAACCTTGCCATCTTGTAATATTCTAAAGAATATGTTGGCTGCTAGCAGGAGTGACACTTCACCTGGAATGTTAAATTCATCATCAGCTAGAGCAACACACTTTGGAATGGAAAAATTCTTTATATTAATTTGCCTTTGTGGCAATTTTGTAGTGATTTTGTCAATAACTGAACGTGTAATATTTATATCAAACTTCTGCACTCTGGAAGAAATTGTTAAGTTAACACCTTGGTTACATTTATTATTATTATCCCCCAAAGTAATAATGATTTTATCTAATGTAAATGTAGGTAACTTCAATCTACTGGCCAGTTCACTTATACAAAATGATGTTTGGCTCCCACTGTCCACTAAAGCTCTAGCTATAATCTTACTACCTTGTGCATCTGTAATTAATACTTTGGCTGTAGACAATAAGGCATTTGTATTTATAGATTGAAATGAATGAAAACTTACAAGATTTGTATGTATATTTTCTTGCTTAGGCAGAGATGAGCTCCCTTCCACATGATGGATCAATGTATTGTGATTGGCTTGACACTCCCCACACTTGAAGGAATATCTGCACTTTTTCGCATGACGAGCTAAACAAATTTTGCATAAATTGTTAGTAACAATAAACTGTAATGTATCTTGTGGTGACATTGATATAAATTGTGGACATGTGTGCAACTTATGTGTCCTCAAACAACAAATACATTTTTGAATTGTATATTTATCTGAATTTGATGATACCAAAATGACACTAGACTTGCTTTTATATTTATCAGTCACTGATGGGCTAGCCTCTAATGAAGCAGCACGTTTATCTAAAAAATTTAATATGCTATCTACAGTAGGTATTTTTATATTATCCCTATCTGTATGATATAGCCGGGCAGTGTAGGAATCAATTTTTCGTAGCAATATAGCGGATAAAATAGCATCCCATTTGTCAACAGGCTGCTCAAGATTGTTTAAAGCAGTGGAATGCTGCCTTACCTTAGCAACAAAATCTCTCAAGTGCACGGCTGTACCTTTACTTACACTGGGAATATCTAATAGTGTAGATATATGATTATTTACTAGCAGAGCAGTATTTTCATAGCGCTTTTGTAGCAACTTCAGGGCTGCTGAATATGAGTTACCCACAATTGGCAAACTGTCAATCAATTGTAAAGGTTCATCACGGAGATATGTTTTCAAAAAACATAGTTTCTGTATATCTGTCATCCTCTCATCACTGTCGACCACAGCTTCGAACATTTCAATGAAAGGCTTGTATGCTGTAATATTTTTTCCATCAAAGACTGGTATCTCTAATGTAGTAATGTAGGCTTCGCGTTGTAAGGCTCTGTATGTTTGGCCCTTTTAAAGATTTAATCAATCGGCTCATCTTCGCCTGTAATAACAAAATACGCTCTTCCATGTCATCATCTGCAGTGGTGTCATCTAGCATCTTTAATTGCGTTTGATAGTCGTTATATTTCACCAAAACGTCCGCAACTAGCTGTAAACGCACTTCTGTATCCTCTAATGTGGTGGATAAAGCATGTTCAACCAGATATTTTTCCTGTCGAGTAATGGTTCCTTTGCACTGACTTCTCAAAGTAACCAAACGCCTTTTTTCCTTTTCGTCCGCCATTTTGACCTTTTATTTTCTTGTACACAATAATGGGACGTTGAATATAATTGTGTATTGTAATAATGTACATGAAAACTGGAAAAATCTTGTAAATTCACTGCCAAATTGTAATTTTCTTTGTGGCAAAAAATCAATATATAGATCGATGACGTTTGACGTTTTAAAGTTCTTATGACGCGTCGATATTGCAAAATACAAATTCACGTTTTATGCTTGAAATAGCTTGCACTGGGACGAGAAACGATATTACTGAATACTTTTCGGCACCATGTTTAGGACGGCAGCGTTTTTCGTGGTAAATTAAGCAAATTTATTAATTTTAAGATTTTATTGACGCTACAGCGCGCACACACGGTACAAAAGGTGAACAGGAAGAGAGTGTTGCCATTATAAAAAAATTATGTCTTAAACACTCTCGTTTTCAAAATTGGTATGATGTAACATGTGCGGAAATTTTCATTTTTTAGTTCTTATGATGCTAATGACTAGAAACCGCCATTTATCTATTAAAGAGCATTAGTCTAGTGCAGAGGTTCCCAAACTTATTTTTCTCATAGACCACTTTCAAAATTTTGCTGGTTAAGGTGAACCCCCAGCAGCTACATTTCTACTATATTCCCAAAAGTTGACAAAAAAAGTGAAGATTAGATCTAACTATGGAAATTTGCGTTGTGGCTGCGTTCCATCCACGAATTAATAGTTTTCGAAAAAAGTGAGAATTGATTGATTAATTAATTCATTGTGCTGTGAGTGGATGTCAAAAAAGTAAAGTTCGTCAATCAAAAAAGTGATTCCATTCAACTTCACTTTTTTGACATCTACTCACAGCACAAGGAACCAATCAATTCTCACTCATTTTATTTAGGAAACTCGTCATTCATCGTGGAAAAAATAAAAAGAAAAATAATATATTTGCTTGTGTTATTTATTAAAATATGTATTATTATTACACAATTACTCCGTCGAAAATTAAACATTAATAATTTCTACAATGACAATCACAAAATAGTCATAATTTTAATGGGATGGATGTACTTGATGGATTGACAGCAAATTATCAATATTTGGCTTCAGTTTTGTTAGGAATAAAAATATATCTCCTATCGCAGCTGGGTTGGAAGAGATTTCTTTCAGGAATAAGCCTCACCTTTTGTACCTACGTAATTTTTTGTAATTTGTCCATTTTTGGTTTACTTACGTGTACAATAAATTGTAAAATAAGTAATAAATCAAATAAAAGTATGTATAACAAATTAATTGGCAGATAAGTACTTACTTTTGTAGCAGCTGTGTAATGTACCTCTTAAAACATTAATAATTAATCTACCCCCAGCTATCGTTATAACGCAGCTACACGTATTGAAGACAATGTAAATAAATACCGAAGATTATATC
>PDGT01000157.1:281091-293973 GCA_003671415.1 Megathymus violae | reverse complement strand
ATGAAGACAGCCATCATAGCACGCGGGAATTCCACAGACTGGAGCGACGAATTACCCACCGTACTGTTAGGCTTACGGACAACAATCAGAGAAGATTGTAGCTTAAGCCCAGCTCAAATGGTTTATGGTGGTAACATCAGAATTCCTGGCGTGTTCTTTCAGGATACAAGTAATATTACATCCCCCGACTTATTTATTGAGAAACTACAACGCACTATCAGTCAGATAAAACCAAGGGAAAGAAAATTAACATCATCGCAAAATACATTTGTTTCCAAAGATATGAGCTCATGTAACTACGTCTTCATAAGAATTGATGCAGTAAGAAAACCATTAGTGGCACCGTACGAAGGCCCGTATAAAGTATTAGAAAAACATCCGAAATATTTTAAAATTCAAATAAACAACCGAACAGCTGTTATTTCAATAGATCGTCTCAAGCCAGCATTTATGTTGCAACAAAGCGAAGTCAATGAACATCAAAATAAGAAATCATCAGAAATCAGAGAATGCAACTCACATGACGCTGACGCCGATACGAATCCAATACCTAAACGCGTGACAAAATCAGGTCGTAATGTGAAGCCTGTAGTGCGATTTTGTTATTAATATTTTTAATTTTACTTTTACTAAAACTTATTTATACTACCTTTTTTTAAAAAAGTGCTTTTGCTAATATTTTATTTGGTTATTCAATAATTTTACATGTATACTTTATTTCGTTTTAATTGACAAGTGTTCTTTTTTCAAATTGTATATTTTTCTAATATTTTTTTTTAAGGGGGGGAGTATTGTGGTAGCATAATTATAATATCAATGCACTCTGTTTATGCAACACTGCTCGATCGCAATAAAACAACACGCATATTGCATTATGTTTTACATATAAATTCAGTATGAAATAAAGTCTTGTGCGCATCATTCGTGTGTTCCATTCATACACTCCCATCTTGAACACTGTGACTATACCTGCCACTTAGTCACACCATAACACGCACACCCGCACACTACCATAAAATATATAAATAAAGCAAGAACATAAATAAATAACACTGATAAAAAAACTATCAAATTATTAAATATAATAAAAATTTGTTGGTTTATTAATAAACACATTGCTTGTTTATAATGATATCGATTAATTGTTTCCAATCGTACTTTGGAAATAATACTGAATATTAGTTTATTGACCAATATACAAATTGATAAATTGTTCTTTATACGCATATAATTAAAAAAATACCGCTGCTTGTTGCATTCAAACACCAGGTTTCAACTGCATACAATTCATTTATTGTTATACAATTCTATTACATTAGAAATTCACTGATACCTTTGACGATATATGTATCCATTAACAGGAATAACTACTTACTATAAAGTATGCCGTTTATTGGACAAAAAAAAACGAAAAAAGTTATAGTAAATATTGAAATAATAATGATTGTCTTTTGATACAGCCGGCGGCAACTTGTTATTTTTTAAATAAATATATCCCTGAACTACTTTAATAACTACGAAACATACCTAACACAAGCCATAACTTTAACAGAACTCACCGCAAGCTTTTTTGGCGAATTTCCCAAGTATTGTGCAAATTTCATGCATATACAGTCCGAAAAACACATCGCCATACACAAACATAGTAAACACAGACATTTCCTAGGATACTTCTGTTCCTAACTGTAGTTGAATTGTTACAAGTATTGGAGTAGTTTTTTTAATGTTATACGTCGATACAATAGTTTCAGTTTAATTAGTTATAAATTCGACAATAGTACAGTCGCTTTCAAAATAACTATTCACTTCGTTACAAATACATAAAACTGTTATTTTTTTATAAGTTAGTAGCATTCATTCTGTTACTTTTCTTATTTATCTTCTTCCACTGTGTGGTATCTTCAGTTCGTTCTATTTATATTTTATATCTTATTTATTAATACATGTATGTTTCAACTTTCTTATATTTGAAAACCGTGCTGTAGTCTGTTTACAGTCACGGTTTTTCTTTCAGTCAATCGGTTGTCAGGACAAAAACCTTTGGAAACGATAACGTAGTCTATCGTATTGTAATTTTATTATAATTAATTCTTTCTTATAATAATTTCTTATAATTTTATAATGAATCCTGCGAATTTTTCTGTTATGGGTCAATAAACGGTCAATATACTTTTTGTTCGTAAGCTGGCAACATAGTGTCAAAAAATTATTTTGGTTGGTTTCCCTTCCAAACTCGATACCATAGACGAATCGAATAATCGAATCCATAGACTGTAAAAGCCAGCGACCACCATGGGGATATACAAAAGCCGGATGATGTAATACTATATTGTAATTTTTTTCGAACAACTATCTAATTTAATTTTTTTTGCAACATATCTCAATAAATATCCACTAAACTTTATATAAAAATTGTATGTTGGTGAGTAAAATTGAGATGATGGTTAATAAGTACCTGATTTTAATACTGAAAGTAACTTGAAATGCTTAAAAAAATATATATTTGCAGTTCTGTGATATGTTATTCATTTTTATATTTCTGTAGCCAGCGGTAAAGTTATCGACTGTAACGTAATAATTGGAATCGGAAAACAAATATTAGTCTTGACCGTACCTTGTTGTTTGTATTAAAATCGATTCATTCAAATAGGACAATGCAGTGCTAAGAATCGATAATACGTTTTAATTTTTAAAGAGGGACCGAATAATAGGAAAAATTCGATGACTAATATCCATTATTTTACGAGTGACAGTCCAAACTGTACTTGAATGATATGTTGCCTACATTTGCAAGGTATGGAACTCTTTCCACTACGAAAGAGTTCTCCAGTAGGAGTGGGTAAAATATTTAGTAGCTCATCTGAGTATCTAAGACTCATAAACTGTTCTCCAGCAATATTTAATCACAGCTATCTAACGATACCAACTACGATGTACTACTAAATCCCAATGCATAGAAGTTCTCAGGAAATTTCCGTCCTTCAGAACAATACAAGAAACGGAAAACAATATACTCATGGTTTCGTAATTCCGACGAAAACGGAACACTTGTAGGACATTGCGTATCATTCTGTTTATTCATTTGCCATAGGTGATTTTCTTGGGATCTACTGAAAATAAAAAGTTAATATTCGGTACGCTTACGAAGTCCTAAACCTGATGTACACCTAAAATAAACCAATTTTGATAAAAATAAAAGATATTGTTATAAAATCAGATTTATTTCTTATCGCAATTTAATGTATTTCCAAGATATTACCTAAAAATACCAGACACAATAATAGACATTTAACTATTTATATCTAATGTAATAGTAATAATATAAAATATGTATGTATGATCCTACTTTCCTTTTTTCCTATTACAAGTAAAGCGCACAAACTAACGGAAACTTATTTTCTATTTCTAGTAGTTAAGAGTAATCCTAATGTTTTTATAAGTTATAATACAACTTGCGCAGCGAAAAAAACGTATAAAGACATATTTTGGAGAATATATATATTTTTGGTCATATGAAGAATAATACACTAAAATTGCGAGCCTTGTTTTTGAAAGCCGTTAACAGCGTATGATCTTCAGAAGAACTTTCCAGCATTTCGAATGGAGTTGTTATAGAGTTACCTGAAAAAATAGATAAATTAATAGTAATCTATTTACAAACTGTACTCTGTAAAGCCCTTTTGAAGTTCTTTTTTTTAAATTTATTGTGTATTAAAGATGAATTATTAATTTCTTCAGTAACGGAAAACATTGTAATAAAACATGTATTCATAGGAATTTCTCATAGTATTATCTAAAAGTGAGTTTTTTTGCGGTTTTTTCTCCTGAAGAAAACTTTAACGTATTTTCGAAACGAAAAATTACGTTGATTAATTGAATTTGTAACACCTAGGTACATGATTGAATTATTTTAAATTTAAATATGAATTTGAAGGTCTGTGACATCTGTTAATCCGGATTATGCTAGTATGGTTCTTTCTAACCCTTGTGTGGGGAACATCGTGCCCAAGATGATGTTAGTTGTGATAATGAATGACATGATACAACCACCTAGATAACTATCTAACAAAATATGAAGGGAATTAATAAAAATTCAAAAACTTAAATAAGAACACGAAAACGTAAAAAATATAATGAAATTCATGAAAAAATAAAAGATATGCAACTTTTTCAATTAACGGCGAGGGCACTCTCTATCCCTCTTCTTGGACTCGATGTAAACTTTCCAGGCGATGTAAAGTTAACAGATCAGTTTTCAGTTTTCAGATTTTGTTTAAATTTAAATTAAAAATAATTTAACCATATAGGTATTACGTAAATACACTTAAGCAAGTATTTTTTTGCTTCTACTACCGTTTCGAAAGGGTGCTTTAACATTGAGGAGAAGACACGGCGAAATAAACTCCTCAGCACATCTTTTAAAACAACACATGGTATTTACAAAGTAAGTTTAAACCTGTGCGGAACTGGTTTTTGCACTGTTATTTTCAGGCGTCCTTGTCATTAATATATTCATCTATACTACAATATCCTTTACCTATAAGCTGTACTTTAACGTGTCGCTTAAATATTCTGACTTGAAGCATGTCGGTTTTATGCTGCAGTAAGAATGATTGGTGATTTAGCAAAGTTTATAGTCGATATTTTTTTACCGTCTGGCTCGTCCCACTTGAAGCAACTGCGAAATGTTTTCTACTTGTTTCGTGTCGGAGAGCCAGTAGGTATTAAGCGGATCCCCTACTCGCGTCTTCCTCGGCAAGGCGTCAGTGATCCCATTGATATTATAGACATATTAGACAAAGATAGGATTACTTATCATCAGGTTGACCACATGCTCGCTTGCCAGTTATTGACTTAAAAGAAATCTTCGAAATTTCGAAAAGAATTCTTAATAATTACTGTATAAAACATTTTAACGTTTGTTTGGTTCACTTTTGATGTGGATATATTCGATTCGACATATGGACCACTATCTGATTCAGTGCACCGTCACTTCCTTTCTTTAAATAATTTACAGGGAACAGTGAACAAACTTTTTCTTAATATAAACTCTGTGCCTTCTGATATGTCGAGCCAAACGTGTACAAGTTAATACAATTACCTTCGATGCCTCTAATCGGTGTTAATAAATAGGGTATCTGCTGTTTTTGCCACTCCACCATCGACTTGAAAAGCGGCTTCGTGAACACTGGAATGGTGGGTATCTCTAGTGTAGGACGCGTGGCCCTGGGGAACAGAAATATCGCCTTCGTGGACATGTCGAATGGTGTTGTTGTCATGGCTGTAGTACGTTTCCTTCCTGAAATGATCATCATTGTTACCAATCATAACATGTAATATTTTGGGTCCTCTCAAAATAAGAGGGGTCTTAACTCCTAGCCGTAGCATTGTAGCCTTAGCTACAATGCGCTTTACAGGTGGAGTTTAGATTGGCAAACTTTTTCACGATATTCTCTCTTTACTAAATTTACTAGCACAGAGGGTAGAAGATATATATTTTTAAATAATTTCCTACACCAATTTCAAAAACGATCGTTTAGTTCAGTTGGTAATGACCTTATTCATTAAGCAATGGTCCTCCAGTTAATTTTTCGATTGATGTAGTCATTTACATGTTTATTCTTGTATCGTGGTTGTATTTGATGTATCATTTATGCATTCCACCTGCAAGATGAGGATTCTTGAGGAGTCATTAGAAGTTTGTGCTTTAATTGCACCAAGAACACGCAGTATGTTCGCCTCGTCTCCCTATATTTGCCTAATAGTTTCTGTGAAACGAGGGAGAAGAGTTTTATGTGACTAGTAATCCTATAAGACCTAAAACTTTTCCACGGTGTTATTTGAAAAATAGACATTTCGCCATTATCGCCACGGTTTGTATACCCGACCAATCGTAAAGTTACTTACATCTTATTTAAGCACACCAGAGTAGTAAATGCCAGGAGACCTATTACTACAAAACTTACATTCATTGATTTTAAAAGATCTTAAGTTATTTTAGTAATTAAATTGCGATGTTATAATCAAATAGTGGCGTTCATGAGGATGGTTTTGAGCAACGCATTATTAAGACAGTTGTCTTAGTCATAAACTGCCTTAACCTTAAGATAATAATGTATATTGTACGATACTATTTAATTTATCATTTAAATTAATCTTTCACACGCCATAAATTAAAGTTACATTTATCTACATTTATATTTACATTTATATATATATATATATATATATATATATACATTTAGGTACATGTATTAACGTAACGTAAGTAAACATTTATTATTAATTGAATTTCTCTGACATAGGATTCCTTATAGAATAAAACCATGGGTATAATTTTTAACTTACATTTTCACGGACTAAATCGAAATATCGCTATAAAAACTAAAATCGTAATCGTTCGTTACTCATTATTGTCTAGGCATATTTTTCATTTTACGTAGATGATCAAATACTTAAAATTATGATCGTCGATTGACTGATTGAGTGTATATGATGTGCGTTTGCTTGTTGTGTGTCTCGGGACCGCCTTCTGAGTTCAAGTTATCTGTGTTCGAATTCAGACATCCCGCCCCTCCGCCTTAAATTATTGCGTCACGTATAACATATTATACGAACCATTAAGATAATGAGATACATATATATGTTATTAATTAAAAAAATATAAAATTAATTTACCCAACGAACAATAGCGCTGCTCCAGTTATTCAAATTAATTAATCTTAATTATTTCGCACTCTAAATATGAATTAAAGTCGTATACAAGGCGTTAAGTCTTTGTTATTAATTAATTAAAATTGATAATTAACGAGCAACAATTTTGTAAATAAGAGCGAATAAATTACAATGGTTCTCTCATTTTATAACGTAACGTTTACTTACTCAATTTTTGGTTGTTTTTCGGGTACTACCAGGGAAGACAATAAAGCAAATTTTATCGGAATGTTACTTTCGATTTACCCTGCTTTTTTTAGGTTTCTCATATCAATTTGATGGATTGATGTATATGATGGCATACGGATTTACAATTTCGGCGAAATATTTACTATAGTACAGTTTTGTCCAATTGAGGTAGATTTGTAGTAGCATGCAATTTCTAAATATCGTGCGTTATTAGATATTAATATATGCAATGAAACGTGAGCCAAATATTATGTAACATTTATTTATGATATTTATATTTTGAGATTGATATTTAATATATATATTTGATATTTTACAAATAGTTCAATATAAAATCATTTCGAATGAGTAAGAAATATTAATTTTCATAATGTTTACATTGATGGAGAAGGGCAATTGAGTGAGATTGGTCTTGTTTTCGTAATGTCGAACAACCATACAAGCTAATAATAGTGTTTTTTCTTACAGCCGTAAAACGAGCAGACAAGCTACCTGACGGTAAGTGGTCACCGCCGTATATGGACCTCCGCAATGCAACAGACAACACCGACGCGTTGTCATTCAAGATGGAAGTAATTACCTTTCTAACTGCCTCCTCTAACAGCAATACGTTGGAAATATTTCATTATTTATTATTAAAAGTAAGGTATTTTTAAAAGTAAAAAACCCTCAACATACATGAGTATCTTAGAGATTAATTAAAGTTCCAAAAATCATACACAAATGATACAACAACCACTTAAGAACTTTGAACAAATATTTATCTGTCACATAAATAACTGACTCAACCTGGAATCGAATCCAGGGCTCTTCGCTTTAAACACGATCGCTACCAACTAAGTTACAGTGTCATTAGATTTACATAACTATTGGCTAGTCTAGAAAATGTTACTCTACACTCTATAGTATTTACAGTGGAATTAAAAAACAAATTATTTCAATTTGTGTGAAAATAAAAAATCTGTTTATAACCAGACGGGCTACCTTTTAAATACTAATAGAGCTAAAAACTATGACAACAATTAATATATTCTGTGAATATATCATCAATCGGTAAAGTTCAGAAGGTACAATATCGCTAAGATTTTATTATGTAACGGGTACTTAAGATCCGTTTTATTTGTTGCCAATATTTCGACCCTACGTGTAGTTCGTTGTTCTTTCTTAAATACCATATTAATACAATTAAATACGACGTGTGACGAACTGGACATAGAGTAGATAGAATAATATACCGCTAGCTTGTCGACGATTCCTCCCCGCCACCGCGGTTTCGCCGTGACCACGATCCATGCAACTGGGTCGAAATATTGGCAACAAATAAAACGTATCAACACAATAAAATGTATGAATTCCGCGATGATATCGTAGTTTAAAATCAATCATCGCTAACGATCTTCGAAAACGTGAACAATATGCAACTTAAACTCACTGCCGCCACTTCCGAGTCTCCTTATTCGAACGGGCCGTTTCATAGCCGTCTTTATCTTTGTCCATGCCGTATGTAGAGCACTCTGTAAAATGATTGAGCCTGTGATTAAGCCGCTTTCGCTTCGCGTTGGAAAATTCCGCGCGAACAGTTCCATTTCGCGGCATGTAAAGTATTCTAGATTTGAATTATAATAGTTCCAATTATAGCAATCTCAATATGTTTAGCAGTTTTAGTAATATAAGTGTACAGACAAACAGACAAATTTCGAAATAATAATATGTTGAGGCTTCTATATAGATAACAAAGTATTTTATCTATGTATTGATTTGAAAATATGCCGAACAGTGTTTTTTTACGGTTTCTTATATGCAGTGCTAAAGTACCTTTAAATATTTTGGTAGAAGTACAAAACAATACATGAATTTACTGGAAAAATATAAAAATTGGATAATGACTGTGTAAATAGGGATTCAGATCTTGATTTCCATTTCGATAAACTCGCCAATTTCAATTCAAAGCTTGTGTTGTTGTGACGTGCCTACGACTTAGAAGTATATTACTCATTTGCTAGTAAAATTATTTAATCCTATGATATTACATATTGTAACTAAATTTCTATTTATTTTTGTAACACCTAACGCGCTGTGGTTACCTATAAATGTAAGAACAGTCAAATAATTTCCGTATTCACTGTAATTTTTTATATTTTTTCATCTGTTCTTATGTTGGTAATCCTGGAATAAATAAATGAAAACGAATTCAATTTTAGTTTCGATCATAATAAAATCAGCACTTGTTAAAGATGAATATTAGAAATGCTGATGGAATTTTATTATAAAGGTTTTATTATTTATAAGCCTTACTACCAACCAAGAATATTCCTACTCGGATTTTCGCATGTAAAAAAAACCCTATTACCTCCAATGGAAGGAACTCACATCGTCATTCCGGTGCAGAGAGAGAGGGATACATTTGGTACCCCTTATAGCTTTTACTTTAATCTATCAAAAGAAATATCGATATTTTTCCCTAACATTAATTATCTCGTCACCGTTCACTACAATAAAAATTAATTATTCATACATTCACAAATAACAACTTACTAGTTTTTATCGGGCGTTACATAAATTGTTCATGTTTATTTCGTACACTTAAGTCTTCCTCGTAATCACTTTATTCATTGATAATTGGCATTCACGAAAATCAACACAACAACATTCAAATAGATGAAGAGCGTCTTTTTTATAGTACGCAGTAATAGCACTTACCCCTAGATCACTTGAAACTTGAGTAAAAAATTCATTGATACTTGTACAGACGGATTCAATCAAACATAACAGAAATACCGTGTATGTCAGTACTATAACCGCCCTCATGACTATGTGACCGACAAGCTCATAGATACTAATGTTATTGACAACTCCCAATAACAATTTGGTACTTGGAATAATAATATTTTTACAGCCTTTTCTCACTAGAGTAATAACATTCGCAACTCTGTGAACGTTAATCTAATGAAAGCAACAGAAGTAAAACAGAAAGATCCACGTCACTCTGCGATTGTTCAATAGATACTTGACAATACGATCTTGAAGGTGAACGTGTAATCATTCAAGTGGGATTGCAGAAATGCAACGTGTAACGAACTCCATAGTGGTTGAGTCTCTGTCAAATTTCTCTGCTCATGGCGCACCCTGCGGAGCAACAGACGCGGCAATAGCATATGATATGGTGTAGCCTTGGAGGTGGACTTCTAACCGTTCAAGTAGAATTGCAGAAATGCAACTCCTCTGTTACTGGGCCACCTTGCTGAACAACGGACAGGGTAGAAGCGAAAATTCCCTCATGTTGGAGATCGTTGGGCTCTATACCATCCTGTTTTAGCTCGTTCTCGACTCGTTATGTACCTACTATCATTACAGGAAGATAGTGATCGATTATAGCTGTCACTCTCATGCTAGAATCAATCGTGAGATTTAGTTCTTGAGTATACATAGAATAGACTGTAATCATAATTTCACATTAGAATAATTAAGTAGTCGTCAAGTCTTGTCGGAGGCCAGCGGCGCTTTAATACTCCAAAAAATAGATTATTTTAATGTGTGGAGTACACTAAATGCCACCTCGATTAAAAAACCGGTGCTCCTATTGGCTTGTCGAAAACGAAGTGGTATGAATATATAAAAAAAAAATGATCACACACTCACACTCCGTGCTACATCCTAGCACTAGGCTGTGGGTGATATGAATTTACAGAAACATGACATCAAATATAACCATGATCACATTAATGTCTGGAATCGAACCCAGATCCTCGGTAGGTAGGGTCACTACTAACGGGGCTACAGGATCGTACCTTTATTTACCATCGTTTATTCAAAAACAGCGCACAATCCGATGAAACTTTATTTCCGTTGCGTACCCTACACGAAAGGGCAAGTCAAAATATGCTACACAAAAGTGGGCTACATTCAATACCACATAAAGTTTATATTGCTCCACAGTACGTTTCCATTTGAAAGCCGCGGCATTTCAGTGATAAATATCTGTACTTAGGCACTATCTATGTTTATAGTATAAAATAAAGTGGTATACTGACTGAGCGTGTTTTGGGCAAAGCCTTGGACTGTAACAAAATTGTCATAAACCTTTATAAACTTATAGTTCTAAACCGTGTACAAAATGGTTTTCAATGGAAACTTTCAATAAATATTATTGTGATAAAGAAGACTCACAAAGGCATGAAGTTAATAATTCTACGTTTCAAATAAGCATAAGAATATATATGAAGAAAATTAATCCAAAAAAAAGGTAAAATTTAAGTTGCAAAATCTACATCAAGTAACCAAAACAAACGCTTAGCGAACACTGGGCTTGCTGGATTCTTATTATGTTACGAAGTTATGACCCATCCATGTTTTATGTTAAATTTTGTGTTGCCGTTTCACGTCACATTGACTCAGCTTCGGTAGACACTTAACATAAAACGCATTTTTTTCAAAAAACGCCGCATTGGAAGCCTCCCTAAGCCCAAACGTTAAGAATAAACGCCATATGAGAACTCAGCCTAACCGTCGGCGTTTGTATATGCCGTGATTCTGCAGTTCTGTTGTTTCGTGAGGGCTGAACGTTGGTCGGTTTGTAATAGTTTATTTTTTGGGGAAATGTTGAATAGACGTCTGACGGTACGTGCGTTTTCGTTTGAAAGCTTCTCTATTGAGAACATTTTTTATGGAAACTGAAATGTAAAGAGAATAGCTATGAACAATCTGGAAACTATCTGGGTGCTCGAAGGATCAGCGTAATCTTGTAGGAATGAAATGCAGTGTTTAAATTATTTGTATACAAATTGAGCTGTAACAAATGTCACACGCATAGAACAAGGGTTTTGACAGGTTTTGCAGTGAATTTATTTTTGGGTGAAATTTCCTTAGTTAAATCCCAGAATAAGTAATTATAAAGTCATAACTTCAAATATATTGTCATTTCAATAAAGTATTTGTGCATGAACCGATAAAAATATAACATAACCCTGCAATAAAGATACAAGAATATTTGAAAGGCGTAGATTAACCCAGAGAGTTTTCTCGTTTTAATTTAACGTGACGCTATTAATGACATTTTTGGTGATGCATTTGCATTTAGCACATACTTATGTATGTGTGACCTAAAGGGGTATTATTGAAGTGCTGTTTCGGTTCACAAATACACACTGAATCTTGTCATTTGAAACGTTTTTCTTAGTTGTTTTAATGGTTATAGTCCTTAATTATACACGTGATACAGTACAAATATTCATTATTGCGCACACAGTGCGATTACAAGTAAAGAAAAATTTTAGTTACAATTTGGCCATTAATTTGACCCTATTGGGGCGGCCTAGAATACTACCCCCAATTCCATGCGGGCAGAACAGAGTATCGTAAGAGGCGACAGAAGCCAGCCGCCTTGGTGGTAGGGTTTTGCGTAGGGATTACATATATTATCAATATTACTATTAAGTTATTAATATTATTATTGCTATTATTACGTTGCCGTGAAGCCTGCCTTGCTAGCTACCACCCTCCTGCTTGAGTCGGCCGCCAAATGACTCGTCGTGTTCCGGCTGGGAACTTGAGAGCCAGTACTTTCTTTCTTACCTTCTTCTCATTTCCTGGCCGACAACGCATCAGTGATACCATTCTTAGTGGTCTTGTTGATGGTCATGGGCGACGATGACGACATACCGTCAGGTACACCATACCATTGGGTGGCTATGGTGGTCTGCTTAATTATAGGCTATTTAAAAAAAAACTATCGATTATATATACTATTTATGAAATAAATGATACCACGCCACTTTTAAGCGATTATTAATGAATTTATTAGGTACACTTTTGAGAACGTGATACGCATTACATAGATCCAGGAATAGAGAGAATGTACAGAGTAAACACACCACAGAGTACAACGTACAATAAGGTTTTGTTTTAACGTACAGTTGGGTTAAGTGGCTATAGCTTCAATAAATATTACTTAATTATTTTGCTTGTTTTATTAGCTTGAAG